>OX457041.1:36917282-37044630 GCA_949752735.1 Lumbricus terrestris
CAGTTCCACCACGTAAAAAGTCAATAGTAAAAGTCTGTGAGCGAACTAATAGGCTAATAATAATAATATCTTTTCTTTAATTAAACGCCTGCAAGACGCACTGTGCTTAACATTTACAGGTTATGCAGTAATCTTAATTAAACTTAACTACCAACTGAACAGACAGCTTTGTAATTACACGGCGCCGATGGCAGCCTACAAAGCAAATCCGCCCAACGGGGGCTCGAACCTGCAACCTCTCGCACTCTTGGCCAGCGTGTTAACCCTTACTCTACCGCCCCCCCCCCCCCCAAACTGCAGGACCTGATGTCGGTGGCGTCGATAGCGGTGTTGCAGTGCGTTCGGCGCATGGTCTATGGTCAGGCTGATTAGGGTCACATTGCACTGATATAACATCATAATAAAGTGAGGCAAGGGTGAGGCAGGCATATATATATATATATATAATATATATATATATATAATATATATATATATATATATGACTACAAGACCATTGCTTTATATACTATATGATTATTATGGGCTTATACTAAACCTTTGGCCATGTAACCTAAGCACTATATGTAGTTATATCCTGTAAGTTATAATAATATTTATAATTATGATTAGCATCGAACACAGATCTGTATACACATCATGTTCTCACTCAGATGAATGGCTTAGTTGCCGTTGACCAGACTACCAGGCTTGGACATAGATAAAATGTTACACATTTGTGCTGACTCCAGTATATCTGCTGCTGAAATGAGACACAGACAGAGACACAGAAGGTATAGACAAATACCCGGTAGACCCACGCAGAGACAGATATATAGTGAGAGAGAGAGAGAGACAGACAGACAGACAGACAGACAAAATACCAGGTAGTCAGGGCGCGTGTTTCTCCCTTTCAAAAGAAGTATATTCATGTACAGTCACAGAGACAGAGATCAATTTTCGAGGTGACCATCTTAGATAAGTCTGCTATTAAAAAATCGAAAATCCAAGACTGCAGCGTGACTGCAGTCAATACTCCATGTAATGCTTCGCCAAAAGCGGAATTGTTGACATTTCGCTGCACCAATCAACTGCGCAGGATGGCGACGTTGAAAGTCGTCGGCAACAAACAAGCGCAGCAATGCTGACGATATGCGGCCTGGGGCGGCCATATTCTCATCAGGGGAGAGCAGCTGTTGAACCGAGTAGGCCTACGCTTCTTTTTAGCCTGGTTTTCCCTTAGCCTATGCAAGGCCACGAAATAGAGTATCCCCCGTATTAATCGTATCCCCCCCAGATGAAGATAAGTTGAAAAAACACTTACGCAATGATACGCATGTATCTATTTTTGCAAATTAGCTTCCATCTCCTTTGTTTTGAACGATGACACTTACAGGTAGGCCTATGTATATTCCTACTAGATAACTTTGTATGCTTTGGTCATAGAGCACTTAATAATTAAGAACATTTAGAAAACTTAAGAACACTTAAAGTCACTAAATAAATTCGAGTTGCCTTGCTCTGAACATTACTTAGGAGTTAGGAAACTTAAAGCAATTAGAGTCACTTTCAATTTTGACAACAGCATAAATTTTTCAGTCATACACATTTTTCAAACATAGAGATAGGATGGCTTATCCCCCCGGATAGTCTGCACCGGTATATGCCATCCGGGGGTGGATATATTAATTCATCCACCCGGATAGCTTTAAGGGGTATAGAATATCCCGTGACACCCATACAAAGTAAACGGTGCGCAGTAGCGGCGCTGGGGGGGCTAGTGGGCTTAGCCCCTAAAAAGTCGATCCATTTCCCATGTAAAAAATGAAAAAATTGACGATTATTATTATTATTATTATTATTATTACATAAATTTATTACGCGCGCAAGGTCACACCTAAGTGTGAATCTGAGGCGCGGATTAACCCTCTTTAGCCCCCCCCCCAAAAGAACCGTAAAGGTATGCACGAGGTTTGGCGGATATGAAAAAGGACCATTTTTCAAGATTTCGACCAAATGACTAGAAAAGTCGTCAGAAATTTTGACGGCTGAAAACGGAACATTTTCTCCCGCAAATTCAGCCCCCCAAACTGAAATCCTGGCGCCGCCACTGACGGTGCGCCAGATTTCTATTGCCAACTAAAATAACTTCTATAAGTCTACTAGCATTCAGCGGCATCGTTGGAGCTAAGAGGCTGAAAGTATTCGTAATTAAGCTGATAAGCAGGCCTATAAATATTATGCTTTAATGAGTAGCGATGGCAATTAAGCGCTCGAGCATTAGGCTTACTATAGGCCTGAATGTAGGCGATATAGGCCTACAAGTCAAGATTTGAATGAGAGAAGTAATTTTAGGGAGCTTGGTAGAGCATCTGATATAGACTTCAACCGTAGTAAAGAGGTAGTATATACCTTTGCTAAGCATTTGAGGATTTGTCTCGAGAGTCAAGAGTTTATTCATTTCAAACTAATGTACTCATTTTAGAATTAAACATGTTCTAAAGTTTCCAGTTTCGCTGGTGGATTCATATGAATGTGTCCAAACAAGCATGTAGGCCTATATGTTAATAAAATCAACAAGGACAGGGTTAGGGCAGCTCACCCCTATCCCCGCGGCAACGCTATTACAAAAGAACATAGAAGTCTTGTCTATATTTATAAAGGCCTTTCAACGTGAAGTAACGCGATCAAAGACGTACGTGCTTAGACCGCGATTTAGACAGATCAATAGATTAACCGAAGCTTAACTGCACGTGATCCATGGCAGTAGGATACTGTTTGCGCTTTCTGAAGTTTCTGTGGTATCACCGACAGGTTCCGATTAGAACTCTGCAACTCTGGAATGACGCCATATGAAAAGAAAGAAATGGATTCGAATCGTCATTGACTTCATCAAACTACACATTCAAAATGAGAATTTTTCGGTAAGACATGGATTCTAAATGTACATCGTTGACGCCCGCACATAGGCTACATGTAGGGACCAGAGTGGCACTTGCCTACCTCTAGAAATTGACAACTGTTTTTACTGCCCCTTTTTTGTTTTTAACTAATTTCTTCGCCCTAAAGCACCAATGATACAGTACTAATGATGCATAAAATGCGTCTGAGAAATTCACAATTAGAAAATCTATGAAAAATACCCATGTTAATAATATTATTAATGTTATTAATATCCTATTTTGCACTTTCAAGCTCCTGCTAAAAATTTAACCGTGAACACTGCGTTTTGCTTCTCTGCGAAAAATATTTGCGGGCGCCCGTGATAATATAATAAAATTAAATGCTAACCAAATTCTATTCACGCAATCTGCGCCAATGTCACTGCTCCGTAGACTATAGAGCCCGAGCTCTACACAACTCAAGTGTGTCCCCAGGAACAATGTCGTTGCATTCGTGTGAATCCCGAGCCTTACACAGCCGGTGACATGAAACGGAGTGTCTCCCCTGAAAGCTATCCGGGGGGATGAATTAATCTATCCCCCCGGATGGAATTAGCCGGTCTATACTATATATCCGGGGGGATAAGCCATTCTATCCCATTTCTCGAAAAATGCGCATAATAATTTTTTGGCTGTAATCAAAATTTAAAGTAGGCCTAACTCTAATTGTTCTAAGTGTCCTAAGCAATGCTCAGATAAAGGCAACTCGAATTTATTTAGTGACTCTGAGTGTTCTTAAGTGTTTTAAATGTTTTAAGTGCTCTAAAAACAGGGCAAAACAAATTATCTAGTAGGAATAAACACACTTGTTAGTGTCATTGTTCAAAACAAAGCAGATACAAATTAATTTGCAGAAAAAAATACACGCGGAAGCGTTTTTTTAAACTTTTTTTTAATTTGGGGGATACAATTAATACGGGGGATACTCTATTTCGTGACACCGGCCATGTCTGACCACGTTTAGTCTATGTCAATGTTTATAATATGCACCCGTGCAAACCTAACTATAAATTTACACTCGCAAAGCAGCAGACATTCGAATGCTGACAGCCGACCTCCTCATCGTAGTCTACAGCGCTAATAGGTCTAATAGTCATTATCTATAGCATTTTCAGATTTCTTTATGAGCTTTCTAATTCTAGACAGGCGCAAACGTGCCCGCATCACATTTAGGCTGTAGGTTACTCGTTTAGACGCTTTTTTCCTAAGCAAAAATAACTATTTAAGTCGGTCAGCCAGGAGGACATGCTTGTACTTGCTTGCACCAAAGATCTGAGAGTATTCGACTCTAAGACATTCTAGTAAATGAGTTCATGCAGACAATACAAAAGTCCTTTGTTGACTTGACCTATTCACATGTAAGTATTAGCTGTTTCTGCAGGGTTCAGTTAAATTTTCTCTACGTGCAATCTAATTTTCGTGAGGCTATAGGCTACTAAACGCCGCCATTTGAATAGGCCTGTACATAAACCCATCTGTATGCTGATGATGTGCAAGCCTACCAGCACTGTCGTGCCTCTGACTCTGTTGCAACTGTCCGGTCTATGTACTTTGCCATGGAAGCCTTGGGGACTTGGATGTCGTCCAATCGACTTCGCCTCAACTCTTTAAAAACTCAATTCATTTGGCTTGGCACTCGCCAGCAGTTGAAAAAGCTAGATATGACAACCATCGCTGATGCCTTTCCTGATTTTGTCTTCTCAACCAGAGTCCGTGACCTTGGTGTTACTCTGGACCAAGAGCTCACCTTTGCTCCACATATTCACTCACTCAGCCGTGCCTGTTATTATCAACTCCGTCAACTACGCACTGTTGCTCGCTCACTTACTCCTACTCAGTGGTGTAGTGGGGCGGGGACGCGGGGGGACGCCGTCCCCCCACTTTTTGCAAAATTCTTACAAGATTGCACTTTTTGCTACAGTTTCTACTTCAATTCCCATGGCGTCCCCCCACTTCAATTTCCAGGCGTCCCCCCACTTCATTTTTAGGACTACACCACTGCTCCTACTGCTGCTGCAACCCTTGTCCATTCTTTTGTTACCACCAGACTTGACTTCTGCTGCTCTCTCTATGCTGGCCTACCAATTTCCCGTCTGAGTTGCCTTGATCGCGTCCTGCGCTCTGCTGCCCGCCTTATTGGCCGCATACCTAAATTCAGCCACATCTCCAGCTATATGCGTGACGTTCTCCACTGGCTTCCACTCAAGCAGCGAATTGAGTATAGGATATCTACTCTAGTCTGGCGCTGCATGCTAGGCCTTGCTCCTGCCTATCTTTGTGAGCTTTGTAGCCCTACTCTTAGTTCTCACCCCTTCCGCTCCCTTCGTTCGACTGAACAAAGTCTACTCTCAGTACTTTTTGCTCGAACTTCCACTATGCAGAGCCGTGCTTTCTCGGTGGTGGGACCCTCAACCTGGAATGGTCTTCCTCTGACCCTCCGCTCTCTTTGTAAAAATCCTTCTCAGACTTTCCTCTCTCATCTTAAAACAGTTTTATTTGGCCGCGCTGAGGTTGGGAGCGCCTCTGAGTAGCCCCCTTGAAGAGGCGCTATATAAATGCATATAATGAATGAATGAATAAAAACATTTTACATGAAACTATTGCATGTAGGTGCGAGTACATAGGTGTAGCTACGTGATTCACACGGTTAAAAATTCGCATGGGACCAGAAGGCCGCATATACATATCATATGACATTGCGCAGCCCTACTTTCATGACACTCAAGTCTGATTCCACTTACTTGCAAGTTGCAAGCAAGCAAGCCATGTTCTTAGCATGCAGCCCCACCATCTGAAATGAAATGAATCTTATTCATAGCCAAAGATTACAGCAGTGAAAAAATTGGGCCTATAGTAAGCGCACATTTGATGGAGGATTTAATCTGTTCGTTTATATTATTATTATTCAATTATTCGATCAGTGCATGTGTTTTCGATTTGTCAATATTTTTTCAGGAGAAACTCCGTTGCCAGAATCGTAGGGTCATTAGTAGTTGGCGCTCTGACTTATCACTTCCTGTCACGGACCATCCTCTCGATTGCCCACCTAGTAAGACGTCCCAGATGCACCGATAACCAGCCTCTGAAGAACCAGATGAGGCATGCAATTCATGTCGTCGCCCCTTCAGCAATGATCAACGATGAGAGGAGAACTGAAGAGGAACAACGAATCATCGACTATCTACGGTTCGATATTTCGTCCGTCTGTCCACACACGACGAGACCGAACTCCACTCAGATCCGCTACCGTCATCTGCACTGGCAGCTGCACGCGGACGATGACCTGGTCGACGAAGTGGTCGTCTATTCGGCCTTCTACGACGACCGTCCAGTCGTCGGTTACCTGCCCTCCATTAGGATCCTTGGAGTGCGGAGACTGATCGACAGTCTAAGGAAAGAACCGCCGCTCCTCTGCTACGTCTGGTACTCGGAATTCAGCGCCCCTCTCGTCGTTGACGTGAACGTCACGATCACCGGACGCGATCACTACATCAAAGACAACCGGATCTACGGGCAGCGCCTCTTCTCATGTCCGCTGACGGTGGCGCACCCTGTGCCCACGCATGTATCCATAGCGGTTAGAAAATGCCAGACATCTTCCATACTGCTTCCGATCGTTCGACCGCTGCGTGCTGCCACCTGGAAGCACGAGTTCGGCGTCTGCGTCGAGTCGTCGTTCGGGTCACTTCCGCCGGAAGTCATATCCGAATGGATCGAGACGTACTCGCTGTTCGGCGTGACGCAGTTCAACCTGTACAACGCGTCGCTGCATTGGAGCGTCGACCGCGTCATCGATTACTACGTCCAGCGAGGGATCGTCAATCTTCGACAGCTGCCGCCGAGCGTCGACGACTACAGCGAGGAAGGGATTCGACTGAGCAGTCCCACCTCTCTCAACGACTGCATGATGCGCAACATGTACACCAATCGATTCATCGTCGTCGTCGACTTCGACGAAATCATCGTTCCACGAAACCACTCATCGTACCAGGACCTCATCGACTCCCTCGACGCCTCACTCAACCGCACGCAATCGCACCACACGTACGCTTTCCGTAACGCATACTTCTTCCTCTTCTTCCCGTCCGACTACTCCCAGCCGATGTTTCTGCGCACGGCGCGGCTTCGATATCGCACTCCTCCAGGCGAGTTCCTCTTTGCGCCCAAGTCGTTCGTCGATCCGCGGAAATGTCTGTCCGTCTTCAATCACTACTGCTGGGTGCACTTCCCTGGAATGGACGGAGATGATGAGGACCCGGTTGACGTACCCGCCTCCATGGGTCTCAACCACCACTACCGACACGAATGTTCACTGACGCCTGCAGAGTGTATAGAATTCGATCTGAAGAAGACACGTGATGACACGATGCTCCAGTTCAAAGACGTCCTGGGGTCTCGGGTGTCGATCGCAATGAAAGCAATCTATGGCATTTCATAACCATCTCTGGAACTAATTAAATCTGTGTGATTTTTCCATCTAAAAAGTCGACGCCGTTGATAATATTTTGCATTAATTGCTTGGACATTATGCAAGTCATGTGATCACACAGCATATAGCCTACCTGTACTGTCTGCCTGACGTCTGGTGCTGTTCCCACATTTCGGGTCAGAGTCAGATGTTGGATATCCTTGGGGGGCTTAGATGTCGTGTGACCGCTTACGGTCCAACCCATCTAAGACTCAATTAAACTGGATGGTCACGCGCCAGCAGTTTGCTAAGATTCTTCTAGCTGACCTCCCCATTGAGTTCTCGCAGTTCGCTTTTTCTACCCCTGTTCGTGATCCTGACGTTATCCTATAGATCAGGAGATCAGCACATTCACCGGCTTTCTTGTGACTGCTGACGTCAGTTACGCCAGCTCAGAGTGTTGTCTCTCGCTAGGCCTACATGTCGTACCTCTAAAGCAGGGGTGTCAAACCTTTTTTAGTGGCGGGCCAGTGTGAACATTTTCAAACATGTGGCGGGCCAGGGTGTCGAAGCTCCCGAGCAAAGTTGAGCAGTGATATGAGATAGCTTGGTCAGCCAATTTCCCAGAAAAGTTTTGTATAGGTAAATCTCAAATGGTGCATTTTTAGCATACAAACAGTCAAATATGTGACAAACTTATATTAGCAAAACACTGCTTTTTATCCGGGCACACAATTTGCAAGGCCTTCAACAAGCAATCTTTTACAAAATCTCCCTTGGCAAAAGGCTTCATAGCTGTGGCAACCATGTGAGAAACAGGCATGATGGGGATGGTGTGGGGGTGGACCACTGGGGTTGGTGACGGAAAGACGCCTGAAAGGGATGGGGTATAGGGACAGACCAATGGGTTGGTGTTGGAAGCAGGTCTGATTGCATGGATGCGATTATATAGGGATAGACCATTGCGGTGTGGATGGAAAGAGGCCTAATAGAAAGGATTGGGCAGGGACAAATCAATGTAGTGGGATGGAGACAAACTTGCTCGAAATAAGAATGAATATGGAGTCGGAAATAAAAAATACTGAAGTGACTGGGTAGGTAGAATAGCATTTGTCCTTTTCCAGTCTTTGTTATAAAGGACTGCATAGCTTGCTACTACAGCAGACACTGCAGACTGGTGAATGATTGTCTTGAAAACATTCTGCTGCTTGGCCAGGTTCTTCTTCAAATCTTCAATCTTATCTTTATTACTCTGGCCTAGGCCTCCACTATAAAATATCATCCTGCTTCGTATCATAATGTCTACGGAGGTTGTATTCCTTCACAACGCTAACATTTTCCTGACAAATTAAACATACCGGATAACTGCTGTATTCAACCAAAAATACATATCCGTCCAAATAGTGCGAAAAGATCTTACAATGTCCCTTTCTCGCTTCTTATTACATTTTGACAATATTTTTAAATATTATAAGTGTTTCGTAACTTCTTAATTTTGTCAACGGTCCCATGATAATAATTGGTCTACAGACAACTCGTCTAACGATAAGTGGTCCCCAGACAATTCATCTAACGACAACTGGTCTACAGACGAATCGTATTGGCGAAATAGAAGCTGGATTTATGAATAAAAGTAAAATGGTTTTCTAGCCTAAATGGAAGCTGGATCGATGATTTTCATTCATGTTTTTCAACATGCATCCAGCGTCTACTTGAGATTTACAAATACCTTCTAGGCCTACATGTATTTCTCTGCTCGTTATTTTCGTCAATCCGGCTTCTATTTCAGATATAAAGAAACCCTCATCCATCTTCCATTACTTAAGCGTTTTATCATTAATCCAGCTTCTATTTCAGATCTAGAAATACTTTCATCCAGCTTTTATTTCTCATGCGTTATTTTCTTCAATCCAGCTTCTATTTCAACTGTAAAAGAACCTTCATCCAGATTTCACTTCTCTTGCGGTTTTTTGTCAATCCAATCTCCATTTCACCTGTAAAAACTCCCATCCAGCTTCCATTTCTCAAGTGCTGGACCAGTTGTCTGTAGACCAGTTGTCGTTAGACGAATTGTCTGGGGACTAGACCTACTTGTCGTTAGACGAGTTGTCTATAGACCAGTTGTCGTGACACATTTGTTAGCAGACAACTTTGAACCAATAAGAAACCATGGATAGGCTACACAGTCTACACAGAGCTGTGCGTCTGAGCAAAGTGACGCCCGTAAGACAAAGCCTACATGTATTTGGCGCTGACTGTAAATGTAGTGTAAAATAAAAAGAATAACTTTTATCCTCTAATTTTGTAATCTTTAGGGAAGGCTCCGCGGGCCAGAAAAAAATCGTCGGCGGGCCAGAAATGGCCCGCGGGCCAGCCCTTTGACACCCCTGCTCTAAAGCTATCACCGCTCTTGTCAATTCATTTGTTTTAACCCGCCTTGACGTCTACTGCGCTCTGTACGCTGGTGTCCCATCCAGGCGGTTGGGGCGGAGCGAAGCCCAGAAGGCCAGAAACCGACACATTGTTTAGCTGTGCGGACATCAACTGGAGAAACTTTCAGGTTCGGATCTTGTTTGCCAGCTGCAGGAACAATAAAGTCATAAAAAAACTTTAAGAAGAAGTTGTTTTGCAGAGTCGCAAACCTACAGGATAACAAAGTCAAGGTTTTATTTTTAAAAAAGCAGCTTTCGTCTTTACCATAACCATAAAATTTAACAGTTTCCAACAAGAGTAGGCTATGGGCTTTAACACGTTTGTGAGTAAACATTCACTTGGAAATAAAAGACCTTAAGCTTACTTTCAAGGTCTGTAGAGAACGTATTATTCTCTACGTTTAACGACACTCCTGCTAGTTTTCATACAGTTACATATGACTGTGTGTATAGGTGTGTGTAAGTGTGTGTGACTGTGGTGTGTAGGTCTGTGTGATTGTTGATGTGGAGCTAGGATATGGGGGGAAGGTAAGAGCTGGGGTCTATATGGAATTTTTGCAAGCAACAATGACAGTGCATTTCAGCTATAGCGCTTGTTGAAGGAACTGCAAGAAATAGTGTCTGTGCGCCTTAACTGCATACGACGGCTGAGGGAAATGCGTGTAAGAATGACTTGCAGTTGTTTCCTATAAAAAGCCCGGGCAACTTCAGTCATTGCTCAGCCGGTGAAGACGCTTCAACAGACGAGAACGATCTGGTCAACGAACGGACGCCAGATGTACGGAGAAGAGGATATTCGAAGCTAGTGCGGAAAGGAAACGCAGACTACGTAAGACGTGACTGGTTCTGCAGGGTATCGAAAGTTATGGAAGTTAGGCTGAGACCGGAAGCTAAGGAAAGGCTTTCGTAATTGCACGGAATTCATGCTGTGGAAACTACAGACTCTGCAGAGGGATAATACGAGTGTGTGTGGAAGTTTCATTATTCTAAGGACCGGAATGCTGGATTCTGTCAGGAACACGTGCGTGGGAATTTAAGAGTGTTTACGAGTCGACTTGGGCAACGGATCAGTTGAGTACTTTATAAATAACTAGTTTAGTCAGGGGAAAACCCTACATCATAAAATTCCAATAATTAGTACTGCTGCGTTTCTTTGGCTGCGATGCATGTGTGAGTGTTGTATGGATGACCGTATTATAATTAGATTGAAAGCGAAAGTGAACTCAGCTAGATAATAATATTGTAGCAGATAGGCCTATCCTAAACTTTAAGAGATACTGTTAATTCTAAACTACTGACATTTGATCGCCTTTTATTTGTCTCTAACAAGAAAAATAGCGAAAGCTATATTGAAACCGCACCATGTCTCTTTCATCATTGAATAGGATAGACACTGCTGTTTTTGAAGAAGGAGGAGAAGGACTTAGAAGAGGCGACAGTCGAAGTTCATCGCCCTTACTTAGGCCTAGGTCTAGCATGGAAGAGTTGATGCTACAAATGAGTGTGACTCTAGCTAATGTGGATAGGCGACAGACGGAAATGCAGAGAGATATGGGTAGGCGACTGACGGAAACGAATGAACAACTGAATGAACGAATGAATGACATTATGCATGAACAGAATGACATTCAGGAACGATTGATGATGGTGATGTCTGGTGATCATGAAGTTATGAATGTGGGTGGCATAAATACACGACTGACTGCCATTTCGACTGAAGACGTTAGAGAAAGAGAGAGAGTGAGATGGATGGATAGAGGGAGAGACCAAGAAGGAGCTTACAAGGAGCCGAGGATAAGAGAGGAAGAAACGAACCCAGGTCATGATATGAACATGATTACAGAAAGACCTTTTGTCGCGCCAACACAGGCACCTGCGTCAGATGGAAGAGGAAGGGGGGAGGATTTGTTGGAACAGCCGGTGGGTAGATTTAGTGCTAGGCTTCAGGGAAAGCCTAGGCCTAACTATTCGGATTTGAACCGGTTGGGTTTCCTTCACGATCGGGTGGATTTCCCTCAATCACTCATGGGGACAGCCCTAGCCGAGGGAAGGGAGCAGAGAGGGAGTATGGGAGAAAGGGCCCCGTTACAGCCTACTGGAGTGACGTCAATAGGAGCAGTAGCGCCCTCCTTTGCCACTGCCAGGACAGCACCCGTGTCCAGTGGGGGCAAACCCCCTTGAAGCGTCGTCAACGAGATAAATCAGGAGGCAGAGGAGGATGAAGTGAGAGTAAGCAAAGAAGCAGCCAGGGTAAATTTTGGGGGCGCTAGGCCTAAAGAGGTCAGTAGGAAGCGAGAGGCTTTCTTGAGTAGTGCCAGACCAGGCGACGACCTACTGCAGGGGGGCGGACACGACAGGTCAAGGGTGCATTTAAAGGATTTTACGGATCCAAACCACCAGAAATTATTACCTCGCTAATTATTTCAAAGCTAATAATATAATGTGTATATTTTGTGTATTCTGCGACCATTGGCTAGTTTTGAGCCGCTGAGTTCAAGCTCAAGCGCTGCTGGACAATGCGCACAGGCAGTCTTCTTCTTCTGTCGCTCTCGCAGAATTTGTCAACCCTTCTACCCAGGCCAATGTTGATATATTCGACAACTCCCTTTCAACCGGTAATATTGAAAAGGTGCGCAATCTATCCTGCGACATCGTGGATCGTATAATATATATATGATTTGACGCGTTTCGTTACAGAAAATGATCGCTTGCATTCGTCGCTTGTGACAGAGATAGTGATAGCGATCTGAAGCAAGCGTAAAATCTCTTCAAAACCCACTCTAAAACACTCGATCACCTTCAGTAGTTCTGCACTTCTGCGACTGTTTACGGTCATCTATTTGTCATAGGCTTATAGTTGGCCACAAGCTCCCGAATGCTTGCAGCCGGATCACCCATTCTTCTAAGCCAGTGCTGTCCAACGTGCGGCCCGCGGGCCGCATGCGGCCCGCGAGGTGATTTCAAGTGGCCCGCTCGGGCTCACTAAATTTTTGCACTTTGGGTTAAATGAAATAAAGGATAAAGTCACTTGTCGACTTGAGCGTTCATTTTTGTTATTGATTTTGTGACAGTTGCCGATTTTGATTGCTGCCAGAAAGGCCAATCCGAATACTAAATAATATTATCTTCTTTCTTTTCTTGGGGTTAGGTTCCCGTAGTCCAGTGCTGTCCAACCTTTTTGGTACCACGGGCCGCAAAAGCAAGATTCTTGAAGCCGAGGGCCGCAGCAGTAAACTCAAAATCAGTGGCTAAAATTTATTGCTAATTATATGATATTAACATTGAAACTAGTATTGAAATTTAATATGAAATGATCTATTTATCTATAGCTATCGAAATTTAATTTATGATATGAAATTCATATACCGCCGGTTCAATATAAGTTCATACCAGCAAGCCCGGGAAAAGATACCATTTACACGGTAGATAAAATGAATTTGGGTCTTCTTGGGGGGCTTAGCTCCCCCTAGCCCCTCATAAACTCCGCCCATGATCCGGACCACCTTTGGACTGCTCTTACGGACAGTAGCCTACACGTGCTTTTGACGCAACGCAGCGCGAGTGAATAAGCTGATGCCCCGCGCTTGGCTTTCGAGTAGCGCTTCAGAAGTTTATAGATGACGATTACGATCACGATCCTTAGAACTAGAACTCGACTATCTCCAGAAAGAATGGCCGCAGTCACTTGCAGACTGCTGGAACTCTGCATGATCCTGTACAATGTGTGCATCTCAGTGACTGCATGATTAGAAGTGAGCGGTTTGGGAGTGTTTGCGAGGTCCGTTTA
The DNA here is from genome assembly GCA_949752735.1 of Lumbricus terrestris. Lineage (NCBI taxonomy): Eukaryota > Metazoa > Annelida > Clitellata > Crassiclitellata > Lumbricidae > Lumbricus > Lumbricus terrestris. The sequence continues at coordinate 36,930,831 of OX457041.1, forward strand.
GGTGAGTAGGCTATAGTGATAAGGGTTGTTAAAACATAAGTCGTATGCCAATCTCCAGATTGACTGCGGGAACCTAACCCCAAGAAAAGAAAGAAGATAATATTATTTAGTATTCGGATTGGCCTTTCTGGCAGCAATCAAAATCGGCAACTGTCACAAAATCAATAACAAAAATGAACGCTCAAGTCGACAAGTGACTTTATCCTTTATTTCATTTAACCCAAAGTGCAAAAATTTAGTGAGCCCGAGCGGGCCACTTGAAATCACCTCGCGGGCCGCATGCGGCCCGCGGGCCGCACGTTGGACAGCACTGCCGTAGTCAATCTGGAGATTGGCATACGACTTATGTTTTAACAACCCTCGGCTTCAAGAATCTTGCTTTTGCGGCCCGTGGTACCAAAAAGGTTGGACAGCACTGTTCTAAGCGCTCAGCTGGCCGGCGTACAACACACACACACATGGCGCACAAAACCTCATAACGGGTCGCCGGTGTCGCGTGACAGAGTCTCCCCCCTAAAAGTCTCCCCCGGAGACTTTATTTCGAAACAGAATCTCCCCCGGAGGATCTGATCCAGAATAAATTCGCCCCCGGAGACTATATTCTGAAATAAAGTCTCCGTGGGGGAGAGAATATTTCCGCCGTCCACGAAATAAAGTCTCCCCCGTTCAGCGTAAATTTGGCTACAGTTGCGTCAAATTTAGAGATGAGCGGGCTAAACGGTTAGTTTACGTTGCCAGATTATATAACAAGAAAACATATAATACTTTTAGTTCAGAAAATTTCTTCCAGTACAGAGTTTCAGCCATGGGGAGACTCTGTTTCGGGGGGAGACTTTGTATGGGGGGGAGACTTTATTTCGTGACACCGGCATATTTGACATAATTTTTTTTATCTGCGGTGTATTGTTCTAATAGTATATGCATGCACTCTACGCTACGGACCTATGGTAAATAGACCGATAGTTGATTTTGTTTTGACGTTGATCAATGTCTATTCAGAAAATATGCGGTGATCGGGAATCCCTGCTTTTTGCTTTGGGGGAGAGGCTGAGACACATTTAGAGATGTAAGCCTGAGGTTTTTGCTGTCTGACTGATTGTTTGGGTCTATAACTCTATACTTAATAAATGTTGACTACTGCGCCTCAATTTTGGAAATCAATAGCCTATATCCATTTAAATCTGGACTCAGCAAGTTTTCTTGGTATTCATCTACAGAAGTTTATTGTCCAGTGACTATTTTTGTATATAATTTCAATTGTGTATTAGGTACACATAAACAATTTCACTTGTGTATAGGTACACATAAACAATTTCACTTGTGTATAGGTACACATAAATAATTTCAATAGTGTACTAGGTACACATAAATCGATGCATTCATTAAAATTTGGATTCAGCACGTGGTGTTGGGGGTAAGCTTATAATTATGTCTTATCCACTTTGTGAACAATTGGCTGCATGTCTTTTCGACTCACTAAGGTGCATTCAGGTTTTGAAAAAAACTTGAACAAGAGTGATATTATCATCCACGTCCGCGTAGCCGACTTGCAAACGCAGTCGTTGAATGATAAATGCCAAGCACATATAATATATAAGTTAACAACTGGAACATTGTCCTAACACGCCAACAGAGACTGCCAACATTAGAGACTGCAACGTCAAGCATAAAGGTAAGTTTTTACGTCTTGAACAAAAAACACGGTTAACTGCTAAAGAGTAATGTTTTGTAGCGTCTTAGTTAACCAAGATGTGTTCAGTTGCTGCGCTCGTAGAAGCACGCGCTTGGCCTTGAACCTTGGCCTTGAACCTTGGCCTTGAACCGACGTCAGTCATGATGGAGGACATTTTGTCGATCGCAGGAAGCAGCTGACCGCAGCATCGTTCTGATTGGCCTCTCTGCGGTCAGAGCAAACTGGACGCTTAGGCGTACAGCTGTGGCGACAGGTGATGTCCGATGTCGCTACGTCGCTGTCGCCGTACCCGTATCTACACAGCATCTGGTCAACTCTGCCATCTGGCAGAATGCGCCAAACGAAGTTTCCTTGGCGCTATAAAAAGTCAAGTGTCCGTGTTTCAATTGCGTACATTAATTGATTATTATTATTTAAATCTGTTTTAAGGTTAGCCTATGCACTAAACCGCTTAACAACGTTACAATCTTCTAACACATTAGCCCCAAAAGCTCGCAGCATAGTCTAGGTCTATTCATAAGCAGTTCAAATACAAGCAAGATTTCCACTTGCATATACTCTTTTCAAGCATTTACATCCATGACACGTATTAATGCATCAATATAGGCCTACAACCAAGTCAACAACGCTTGTAATGTTCTTAAAGATGATTGACGCGATGCTGCATGAGCACCTTAAAGAAAATCATCAAACAAAAACTAATTGACTGGATAATGAAAGACGGCTATCAGAAGCTGAAAAAGAAAACACAGAACAGAGAAGAATGGAGACGTCAAACATTCGAAGTTTTCGAACCTGTCTAAGAGCAGAGAAGGAAAAGAAGAAGCATTGCATTGATCATACCATAGCCATAACTATAAACTTATTGAACCCAAGTAATATGCAGCCATGACATCAAAAATAAGTAGGCCAAAGTAGAAAAACAGACTAACAATTAAGGAATCAATAGTTCTGCAACCCGTACGCACGAGTTAAGGGATAACGTATCGTAGGCGTATACCTGTCCTCTGTTTGGATAATTGGGATCGAGCCGCGAGTTATATTCGTGTTCGTACGAAATGTTCTCCGCCAGAAATCGTTGATGATTGCAGCCGTCTTTCTGTCTCAACCAATTAGCAGGAACTGTTTAAAGACAGAAAACAAATCTTAACTGTAAATTACGCCAGTTGACAATCTGTTATGAGATTTTAAAACTCATTTTTACTATTATGGCTATAATTAACAATGTTAAAAATATTCCTATTGCATGTGTGGGGCTTCACAAGAGTGTGTTCAGCCGAACATGTTGAACATGCCTTAATCCGACCCTGCATGCAAAGCCATAGAAAAGAGAAAAAGAGGCGTCAAGGGGTTGACCCGCAGGTTTCTATCACCAGCCGACGATTGTTCTGGCCTACGGAGCCTAAATTAAGACGTTGCAAGTTGAGAGTTAAAGTTTAAATCTGCCATTTTATAGGCTATGAGTTATAGGCTATGTCATGTTCGGGATTGATAACGAAGATCGAAATCAAGATTTTTAAAGTCTCACTTGAATGCTTGCAAGGGCAAACTGAACGACTTAAGATTTAGTTTTCAGCAATTTTCTGAGCACAGTCTCACCGAACCCCAGATCCCCACATTCGTTTTGCCCAGGCGCCTTCCGGGCGCTGGCTCGCCACTGCTGGAAAAGATTGAAACTGCGTGGACCGCCATTAAAAAAGGTTTGACTGAATTCAGCGCCTTCCATGAATTTTGTGGCCTAAGTTACGTTGGAGGTTAATTGAGACGTCACATACTTATTCCACGAGCTGGTCTTCTATTGCTGTTGGCCGCGAATCGAGTGTTTCCTTGAGTTCCGGATCCTCGATATTGGAAGTCGTATCTGGAGGTCGTATCCACAGTGATTGGAGGAGTCACTTCCGGTTGCTCTGACGACCTGTGCAGCCACCATTTTCCACCGTCTGGGTCAATGCCACGAGTCAGGACGTCACAGACCGGCTGCATCATGATCTTGACGTCACCGCACAGGACACGAGCGCTGTTTCCGGTCACCGAGGGACAAAAAGAGCACGTCGAGTCGCCCGGCTGGACAGGCTGACCAATCACATTCGTATTCTGAATCTCAGGAAGCACAGAGGGCGACGGGTAGACCGTTCTTCCAAGCTGTGGCTCATCAAGAAAGATTCGAAAACTGTTCTGTCTATATATCAAACATACATGGCCATACTGTATGCATAAGTGCACATGGAAATAGAACGGCCATAAATATTATATATATATATATATATATATATATATATATATATATATATATATATAGCACCTACATCCTACAAGTATATAAGTTGCATGTGCTTGTATAAAAATCGAAGTGGATATTGGAGGTACTGGGAAGAATCGGGGCAAGATCACTGCGGACGTACGACAGAAATTCATGGGCCTGGGCTGGGCAGTCGCCGGTCATCTATTCGCCCTCTGGCCCCTAACTGGCCTAGGCTAACAGTCGCCGAGCACTTGTCTTTTCGCCCGGCCCATCTCTCGACTGGCCTGTATACCTTGCACTGCAGCATTGTCGTGGATTGAGAAGTATCAGGAAAGGACTGGGAAAGAACAAGGAAGCAACAGAGGTGAACGGAGGAGAATTGACTAAGACGAATTGAAATGGCAGACTGGCAGAGGATGGATAGAGATGGGAAATACTGAAATGGGAAGTGGACGAGGGGGGTGTAGTTGACGAATCAGAAGGTCGAAGAAGTTCTAGACCGACGGCACAACAGCGAGATCAATACGACAAATTGAGTACTGATCTTCGTTCTGTAAAGCTTGTTTAATGTTTTCGGTTGTCAGTTTTCGAAGTTCTGCAAACCAGGACAGTTTCTAAGATTAATGCTAAATATTGCCTGTGACAGCTTTTGACGTGAAACAACAGCGATTAATCCAATCTTCAGAAGGTTCTTTTTGTGCAAAAGCGTTCACAAATATCTGCTGGTAGCTGGATGAGCTATAGATTTATACAGAATAAGAATTATCTAAAAATAACTGGGGGGAGTCAGACGTTGATATTATGGGGACTCGGGGTGTGCAATGAAGAGTTTACTGTAGGCCATAGAAGACTATATAGGGGTTAAACCCAGTGTAGAAAATGACTGGGGTGGGTCAGACGTTGATTTATGTGGATTTGGGGTGTGCAATGAGAATTTTACTATATAACATCCTACGAAAGGCTGGGGCCGAACCCCCAACAATTCTCACTCTGGTTTTATAATCGCAGAAAGCGTCCTATAATATGAACAACACTGTGACAGCATTTAGTAGGCCTATGTTCACCTTTTCAGATAAAAAGCCTGTGACAAAAAACATGTGTTCACATGGTAAAAAATCATAATTTTCATATACAGACTTGTTGGAGTTTGGGGGTTTCGTGTTGCGCCCGATTGGAGTCGAAGGAATGTCCGTAGTCATAATTAATCAATAGCCTAATAGTTTTCGGAAGCAGAATAGTCGTTCGTAAGCGTTTTAGTTTTGAAGGAGCAAATGTGTTAGCTCTAATGTCGATAAATTCAGCCCAATGAAGCGAAAGACTTCAAAAAACGATTAGCATCAACAAAATGGCGCATCCCATCGACTAACTTCCTATATACGTGACGTCATTATATAATAATAGCCGACATCATAAACTTGTGCAATATATAGCCTAGTGATCATTCATATAGGCCTAATATTGGATGTATCGTTTGCTATAGGCTACAATCGCTACATAGACCTACTTCGTGCTGCCAGAATAAATTGTCACGCTTATTATAACATCCGTGTTTTATATTCAGCAGTAGGCTATGCACGAAATTAAGCAATTTTTTTTACCACATTAATCATTAAAAGGGCATATTTTATTAGGCCTCTGATCATAAAATTAATGACACTGTTGACACATGATACGTTGCCATAATGTAAGAATAATAGTTGTTATACGGGAGTAAATTGATGTAAGCTACATTGCAGGGGTTTTAAAAGAAATTTTTATATCTGCACAACTACATCAATCTATTATAGTGGCCTTTGGCCCGCAAAATTTCCGACGACCGTTTTTACTCTTTCTCCCTGAACTTACCAAAAAACACACAATGTGGCTTCTTAACGTGTTTTTTTTACTCCACAACGCCTTCGTTCCATTCCGGTCCTCCATGGTAAATTACCCCAAAGTCCCCCAATTGTATGACAGTAGGGGAAGTGGGGGCAAGTTGACATGATTAAGAGTTTTGGGCCCAATGTCATCTTCGATGATGCCAACAAAGTTGGACTTTTTCCACAGCGTATTGATTGATAACACCTACATTCCAGCACACAATCGGGCACAAAAATAAATTCTAAGTTTGCCAAAAATTAACTTTAAAATTTTCTGAAAGTCAACCAACTTGCAACCAACTTGCCCCGGTGTTGGGGAAAGTTGATTGCCTGCTTAGGACAAGTTGGCTGACAATCTAGACTTACTTTTTTATTTTCGATGGTGGTTCCAGGTTTGGAACTGTGGTTGTTTCAGTTTTAAAACATTCAACATTAATAAAGATGTAAAAATTAAATAAATAAATTAGCAAAGTATACAACATTGCAGTGTCCTTGTTTCTTCCAAGTCTCAACAAAGTTGTAAACTACATAAATCTGTGTTAGTTAGGAAATTCAGTCTTGGTAAAGATGATAGATTTTTGAATAAAATGGCAATGTCTAAAAAATTGCAGTGTCCTTTGTTCTTAGAAGTCTCAACAAAAGTCGCAAATAATCTTCCACGTCCGTCGTATAGGCTGAACACTCTTCATGCCACTAAGTTTCGCACTGGTCGCATTCCGCCAACTTGCCTCCGCCATCTTGCCTTCACAGGGGCACTCAACAAAACCTGGGAGCTATGATTTGTACAGTGATGATTTGGAAACACAAAATACACGAGTAACAACTAAAAAATGCTTAACAAAACAACCTATATCTCAATTTTTTTGCATTCATCAGATTACGATACACGCTATGTTATAACAGCGAAATGTGTTAAGAGGTAGAATAGATAGGAATACTTAATTTCAAAAAATAAACGGTAATCGAAGCACCTTAGCACGTTTTCGCTATTCCCCAAAAGGACGAGCTTGTTTTGTTCTTTACTACACTTCTTGTTAGACTGTTTTCCTGCCACGCATTATAATTTTATAGAGCAGCAATCATCTTGCCCCATCCGTCAACTTGCCCCTACATCCCCTAACTTGTTTATGAAACTGTTTTCACTGCAAAAAATTGCTTGTTAAAAATGCAAAAATTCATTTAGCCTAGATAGCCTACAACTATGTATTTTGTGTGCAACTGCACGTTAAAAAGCACTGCTACATTGATGGTGGTTAAGTAGGTGCAGTGAACGATCGATCGACTTAATAAGGCCTAAACTGTATAGATAGAATAAAACTGAAGACACTAAAAAACCGAACTTTTTTAGTCATTCGAACGAAAACTCATGAAAATTTTCCTTTTTCATCCGCCAAAAATTCCAACGACCTTTTTTTAGTCATTCCGTCGAAATCCCATGGATGTATTTCATTTTTGGGGGGGGCTTATCGTGTAAATATTTCAGTTTTGCATGTCAAAAAACCGGATGGCCTTTTTTAGGGGGGCATAGCCCCCGGATGGCCTTTATGGCCTTTTTAGGAGGCAATTATAGCCCCTAGCCCCCCCCCTGGCGCCGCCACTGAGTGTTGGTTGAAGTCAAACTCAATTGGTCACTCTATTTATTCGTCTATTTTAGGAGATTGTTTTTTTAACATTTTATTTCCTGATCTTGCTATTAACACAGAATAGATAAAGCTTTATCTATTCTGTGCTATTAAGTAAGCAGGTATATTCTGTATTAAACCAACTGCATAACTGCATAACGTAGGCCTACTGCACTTTGGTTTACATGAAAATATAGGCATACTAGGCACATATATATATATATATATATATATATATATATATATATATATTAGGCACAGGGTTTAAATTGTGGCTGGACGGTCATGGACGGCGTCCATGCACTTATTTTAAAATCTGAACGCCGTCCAGCCACTTACATATATAGTATACCTTTCCAGTCTGTGCTAACCAATATATATATATATTGGTTAGCACAGACTGGAAAGGTATACTATAAGGGGCGTCCAGGCACTTCTTTTGGAAAGATAATGGGCGTCCAGGTAGGTTACTTATTTTTCCACACTTTAAGCACTGACTAGGCATATATATATAATTTATATATATATATATATATATATAAAGGCCTACTAGGCATATATATATATATATATATGCCTATAGTGTTCTTATTAAAACGCTTTTCTTATTAAGTTGTCTGCCCGTGGCCCGGGACAATTCGGTCATGTCACTCATATTATGTGGTCTGGAAAGCTTGGAATATGTCTAGGCGGACTAGGCCTACCTTAGTGCGGCTTTGTTTGGCGAAAACTTCCCCATTTTGAAATTTCGCAAGTCGATCGGCGACGAAAAAAACGATGACCTTTTTTTAGTCGTTATATATAGTTCAGAAATTCGTCCCAGGTTTTAAAGTTTTTGCCAGAAATATCGCAAGTCGGCTGTCGGCGACGGAAAAAACTTAGGCTCTATATGACCTTTTTTTCTTATTTCGCCTTCGTTCTTATTTTTAACCGCACACAATGTGCTTCGAACTTCTTTCAATATCTTCCGTAGGCAGTGATGCCACAGCTAGGTTTTTCCACTAGATCTGCGTTTTTTGGCCTTCGTCTGGGTTTCTGGGTTTTTTCGGCAAGATCTGGGTTTATTTTGGTGAGCTGACATTTTGTACTTACAACACATGAATATTCTGTGAAATTCAATGTAAAATGGTTGTGATACATAATTTTTCCACTTATTTAAATTTTTTAACTCCACAATCAAGATATCATGTTGTCAATTCACAAATAATAATTTATAATTACCTGACGAATAGTTCTGCACAGAAATAAACCATTTTGACATTTCAAAATAGGTCAGGTCACTCGTCTCTTTCCTTGTAAAGCCGTGTTACATCTGTAACATGCATACAGTTATACGTACACTGTAGGTGAGGTCAATACTCTAGTGGTATATAATAGCCAAGTTGTTGCAGAGTATTAATGTTCTAGGTGTTTAAAACAGGGCTTTTTTAACGTGCAGTTCTACACAAAATGTGCAGTTCTAGGCCTAAATGGATTCGTGCAGACTACGGTGCAGTTGTAGAAGCACTTCCGTCACGTTCCGTGCAGTTAAAATTAGTAAAAAAAAATAGGCCATTTTCCTCAGATTGGGAGTAATTTAACCTGGAGGATGAGAAAGGAGAGAAGAGGATGTGCAGTTCTAAAAATTCCTTAAAAACAGCCCTGGTTTAAAACGTTGGATTGTTGGTGTATTAAGAAAATTTGTCTGGGAACCTCGGACAACTTTAAAACGGTGTAAACTTAAGCCACGTGTGTTATGTGCTTAGGCTGCAATTCTGGTAGACTCGACCTGCTGCGCATGCGCGCACGAATATATCGATTAAGCTTATTGCCAGTATGAATCCCGAGTCTCTGACAACTTTGAAAATTGATACTTTTAAAGTTGTAATTACATTTTATTCGACTCTTTTGACGAACATTTGGTTAATTCTCATGCGAACAAGCTAAAAACCAACATAATTTGACCAAATGGGGTCTAAAATAGCTTATATGAACAGTCTGGGTTTTTCTGGGTTTTTTTCAGAAGAAAATCTGGGTTTATTTCAGAGATCTCAGTGGCAACACTGTCCGTAGGCCACGTGGTAAACCGGCCTGCAATTAGGCCTATATTTTTTTTTTAATGACGCACGTATACCTAGCCTACTTTTACAACTGCACAAATTCATTTAGGCCTACAACTGCACATTTTGTGTAGAACTGCACGTTAAAAGAGCCCTGCTTATAATAATAAAGACCTTTAGGAGGGATCGAGTCCTGAGCGGGTTTAGAACATGTCCAGAGTTCGTCAAGGCATCGGTGAAAAAGCTCCCATAGCCTACCTGCCCTTTCACGCAGCTGTTCCAATGTTGGGTTACCCTCTGTCGGCACTCCAAAATGCTAATAGCAATATTATTGTTTTAATGAAGAATATTCTTTTATGTTTCTATTTATTATCGGCTTCAAAAAATAAATATTGGCTTTTCTTGCAACGACCTCATATATTATATTACTTCTTGGGCATTAGGACGGTATCGAGCAGAAACTGGAAAACCTTAATTTACGAGGCCTTACCTGGGGGCTGGGAAGCAGACACCGAGAAGTTTATTTGGGCAATAATAAGGAAAAAAGCGAGGATTTTAATGTACTAGGCCAGTTAAATTGATACACGACATAATGGACGTTGTTAATATTATCACAGAGAACATAGAAAACAGGTCTTGTTCAGGTAGATGTTACTGACGGCTCGGTAGAACGTGAACAGTATGGCATGACATTTTTTCTTAAATAGGGCTGCTAGATTGATGACAGTTATCGTGGACTTTGGTAGACTGCTTACTTACCAACATCAGGTACAGTATTGAAGACATGAAAATCATGTAGCAAAGTAAACTACAGGATCTTACTATATGGATTGAGGAAGGCGGTCATTATCTTGTGCTGCATTTAGGAAGGCGGTCATTATCTTGTGCTGCATTTGCCAATCCTATACTCGATCGACGCAGCTTGCCCCAGTGACTCTGAACATGATGCTATCTATCAGCTGTGGATGACAATCCTTCGGTTGACCTTCACACACTTCTAGGTTACTGAGCATTCATTCATTCATTCATTCATTCATTCATTCATTCATTCAAGTATTTTTACAGCACATCTCCCATTTCATTCCAGTTCATAATCGCATTTACCATAGCATCGTTATAGGCTAGTGCAGAGAGTGCCTCTGATTTGTTTGCTCTTGAAGTCTATATTAAATTTCCAATAACAATTATGATGTTGTTTATTGCATCACTGTCTAATAACAAAGTGTCTATCGGTGGTGCTTGGCAACATTGATCATGCATGTTATTTTGATGCACTTTCTTGCCAGTTGTGTAGAAACATCATAATTAAAATTAGCAGGAATGATTCTTTAATCAGCAGTGTCGAAATTCTTTAACGTTTTTTTCCTCAAGGTACAGGTGTTATATGATTGGAGCATTTTGAATTAGGTTAAAGAATTAGTTCTGGTTGTGCATTGTTGTTTCAGATGTAATGTTCTCCATCTTCAGAAAGAATCTCTAGAGACATAGATTTTCAAGTATTCATTCATTCGGACATTTATATAGCGCTTCTTCAAGAAAAAAACTACTCAGAGGCGCTCAAAAGTATGTAATGTAACCTGCTCACACTGGAGCATCAAACTGACTTCTGAACTTTGCGTTTTGCTGGGCCTGGAGACGAGCCTACAGCAGAGATGGCTGACTGAACAATGTGGAAATGACAATGCTCAAGAAAGGATTTACACGTCAGATGATGGCTCACCAATCCCATTTACTTGTAAAGTTATGGTGATTAAGTACGATCACCAATCACCATGGATCATGGATTCTGTCAAACTGATGATGCTGGCGTAACTTCACTGTGACGAGTTGACTGTACTTCCACATCAATGATTAGCAGGTGCTTAAAATGCATACCCATCGGAGGGAAGAAACTATGCATAGTTCTTCTGATTGCGAAGGTGGTTGCTGGTCTCCTCTTATGGTTCCTGTCTTCAACGTATCCATTAACAGCACAGGTCCTTGATGTTCTTGGAGTCCCTTCCACCTTTTACATGGGTGATGTGTCCTGCAACCACTGCAACTCATTCGAACCTGTCTTTATCATCGAGCCACACCGTGAACCAGCCACTCTTCGAACTGTCCTTCTTCTGAACCTCGTCTGCTCTCACGTGGACAATGTCGAGCGACGACAAGTCATCCGACAGACGTGGGGCAGCGTCACAAATTACAATGGCAACCGGATACGCACGTACTTCATCGTGGGTATGTCTGCTACCTAACCAAGCCCTATCATGTGCAGTGTAATAATTCAACTAGTGCTATATAAGTGTCCAGATGGATGAAAGCATAACTGTATTGTGTATGGGCTATATTTACAAAATGGCACAATACACGCTGTTTAATGGTCCATCTGCAAAATAGCATGAAATTCGCTCACAGCATATTAACGTTGACATAGCACAACATGGCATGACTGGTAGCTAAGTTTAGTTTTAATCGATGAGCAATTTAACTGATCATTGATTAGTCATTTGCCTAAGTTTGGGTAACTCTAGTTATAATTGATTAGCCACAGGATTTTGCTAATTCTAATCGATCGGCACATTTCAGTGGCTATTAATTCTAATTCTATTAGTAATTTAACTAATCGTGCCCATCTCTGGTAGCTGCAGCATATCACAAGGCAACACTTTCAGCTAATAGTGTCTCTGTGTGACAGATTGGCGATGTGAGGACCCAGCTAGGTTTCGATATGTACAGTTGTATCCGGGTCTACGCTTGTTTTTAGCTACCAACATCAAGCGCGGTATTGAGGGCATTGAATTATTTTGATTATGATACTTTCAGCTATCTGTTGGCATTGTAGTCAACATTTTGGTTCTTTCACCATGCAGAATGTTGAAATTATTTGACACTGGCTTTCAGCAAATGCAAGTTGTTTTGCAATCTCCCGTTGTCTGCGACTCGGTTCATCGCTTAGAGTTTCTAATGAAGGAAATGAGCATCATATTTAGGCTACATTGTCACATATGTAGGAGACTATGCAATGTGGCCTAAATGAGACCTGCTGTAGCTTAAATGAATGACTAATTTTCTCGGATAATTTTATCGTAATTATATCAATTGTCAGCACCAGCATGCATTACACATTAATCTATGTTGCTTGTTGCACTGCTATCGCTATTTCTATGCAGTGATTGAGATACGTGTATACATTCTATTGTGCTCAGTCCTTCTATGGTGTTCATTCTTCGCTATCTTTGTTGACCACATAACCTGATTGCAATGAAGTGTTCTTCTCACTGCATTGTCGTTGTGGTATCCACACTTCAACTAATCAAAATAAATCCTCTGTTGATTCTGTAGCCACCTATTGTCATGTGGAAAAACTGTTAACATAGCGTTAACTACTGAAGTGCCGCATATAAAAATACAAGAATCGAGCTCCTCTGATTCCTTGTCGTATGTGACCTTTAATGCCAAAACTAATTTTCATGACAATGATTGTCTTAATGCATGACTGTTTCATTTTCTATATAGTTTGTGCTTAAATAAACCTGCTTCTTCAGGCAGTCGCCACCGATCAACGTTAGGAGCAGCTGCACGAGACAACGCCTATGTTCAACTGCGAAATGAGGCATCGAAATATCGAGATATTGTACAAACCGATGTCGTGGAAGACTATCAAGCGTTGACAAATAAGACGATGGCTGCTCTGCGATGGGCGACATCACGATATCCCGATGCCAGATTCATTCTCAAGTCGGATGATGATTCATTTAACTCGATACACAGATTCAGCAATTACCTCCTCAGCACCCGTCAAACTAAATTTATTGGAGGCAAGTGATCATTGTACACAGTTCATTTTGACTATGCTGACGATGATGACAATGCTAATCTAATGATGCTTATAAGTCCTGAAGAGTAGGGCAAGAAAGAGAAGAATGACCAGGAAAACAGAAATAGCATCAACAGAGAGGTGATGACAACAACGGTGATGAATATGAAGATGATAATGCTGATTTTATTTGCTCTTATTATGTTTTCACTTCAGGGTATAGATTAACCTTTTTCACTCGTAAGATATCACACCTCTGACAGCTGTCATAGTGAAACTGTGACTGTCTATGGATTTTGTTTTGACTGAGAGTCATGATTCCTCTGTTAAAAACTCGAAATTACGATATGGGATGGAAATTGAAGTGGGCTGACATCTGTTGGCGAGGAAGCAGACTAAAGAGTTTCACCAAGTGCATATTAAACTTTAAGTAATATCTTTGATATGATAAACCATCACTTACAACTTACTTTGTATTGCATTTCTTTGTAATGTAAGTAATCTGTATTGTATGGTAATTTGCGAGCAGGGATGTGTTCGTCGGGTGAGAAGCCACATCGCAATCCGAAGCATAAATGGCATGTTCCACAAGACGTCTATTCATCGGGCGTCTTTCCAGTCCATGCCAAAGGTCGTGCCTATGTCTTGTCACAGGATGCGGCACGCGATGTCCTCTCCGTCAGTCCCAACGTCCGGTTCAACTCGATGGAAGACCTCTTCGTGACTGGACTTTGTCGAGCGATGGCTGGACTGAAGTGCGTCCATATTCCACAGATACCGAACAGAAACGAAGCAATAACAGACTGTGACGTCGCTCTGTTTGTCTTTAATGTACACAATGTGAATGCAGAATCCATGATAAGACTGTGGAACATTTCTAGAAACTCAACGGCGCAAGAACTCTGTTCGTCTTTGTAATCTAGTTTTGGAGATGCCCTAACTAGGATGCAATTTGCAGATGTAAGGGGACTTTTCCACTGGGAAAGTTTCCTTACATCCAGTAGAAACTTGTACCATACATTCTACTAAATGCGCAAATTGCACCTTGTGAAAGACAGTCATTGCACCCTATTATCTCAAATTCCTGCAATTTTAATACATGATCTGATAATGCCTGGATGGTGTCTGCTGAATTATGAAAACCACTCATGGCTGATGATGCCCTGCTACGAGACCCAGACAGCCTTAGACTCGTTGAAAGATCTTGATGTTTCGTCTGGTTTATTATTTTCATTTATCGTGTGACTACTGAATGTTTCTATACAAAGTATCAATTTAATTAAAAGCTAATGCAATCAAATTGGCTGTATTTCTGATTAACCAATAGTTCATGTCTACTAGTTATGATTCATGTTTCTGTGTACTTTAGTGTAAGAAGGTGGGTGTACATGAGTGCCCACACATGGGACACCTAATTTGTGACTATTACTTTTTGGTTTTTGTTGGTTTTTAACAAACTTCTTTGCACTAATGAATGATGCAATGATACTGTGATACTAATGACTTGTGAAACTGAAAGATTTACATTTTGAAACCTCTATGAAAAATGTCTGTTTTCTTAATTTCTTCTCAAGCCCTTCTTAAACAATGTAACAATGACAAACTGAACATTGTGTTTTTACCCCTCCTGCAAAAATATTTACAGGCACTCAGGTAGGTGTATAGACGGATGGTGGAACGGATGAAGAAGTTTACTATATCTACACAAGTACTGGGCTAGCCTACATAGATAAACTGGCAGCCAGACTAACAGAACCACAGGCAATAGGCAGTTTTGAATTTGTACAGGCTAATCATGGACCAATAATGAGTAAGACTGAAAACTTTTTTAAAATCATATGCTTATTCGAAGCACAGTTCTTCGGAGACAGGATGAGGTCTTTTTTACATAACTTATAAACATTTTTGCTTCTGCTAACGCCAAGTTTAGTCATTCAAAGTATGTTTCTAAGCATAATGGAATTGAGATTGCTAGAATCTTTTGTCTTGGCCTACCTCTGTTAATTTGTTTATTAGGGGCTATTAACTTGGAGATGGGGTTTAGGTTATGGCAAACAGAGACGAAGTGCGCTTCCCTGAACCCTCCCAAAGGTTCACTCACCTTCCATTCGGCAGATGGCGTTGGTGAACTGAGCAGTAGAACCTCGCACTGCTGCTGATTTTATATAAAGTTGCCACCTAATTTATTTTAGGACTCCCATAAAACAAGACATTAAAATTCAAGCCCTCTCTTCACTCCATATACTTCGTTTATTCAAGAAAAACTAAGTTGACACACCGCAACTTATTACATGAAACAAAAACAAAAAGTATTTTAAAGAAGTAAATAGGCTGAAGTAACGATTGTCCACAGAATTCAGGCTGGAAGCGAAAGATAAATTACTTTCTAGTTCTTAGAATTTACACTGCGAACAGTCTTAAAAAGAACACGAGAGATGAAATTAAAGTCATCTTTTCTAGGCAGTTCAAAGTTGTGTGGTCGCGAACGCAGAGCATAAGGCCTTTTAACAATATCTTCTGACCCCACGGATCAAGAGTCAGAAAACCACGACAATTCTTAGGAAATTAACCCTCTACAAAGAAACACGATGAACACTACAACATAAAAAAAGAATCTTCTGAGACTCAGAGCATAAATGCAACTTTATCAACTATAACGACAAAAAGGCCTACCAAAGGCTTTGAGCTGCTCGTGATTGCTATGGAATGATCACAAGAAAATAAATACTTAAAAGCTCTATAAATGTAAATGTAATCGCATATTTATATAGCGGCTGTGTTATGGCTTCGACCCTGAGGGTGAGATCCTTCACCACCGCTACTCCACGTTTATATTGCGACCGAGCCACCCGCAGTAAAGATCCGAGAAATTAATCTCTGATAAACCGACCGGGAATCGAACCCGGGCCGACGGCGCGGCGAGCGGGCTACCAACCCACTCGACCACCGAGGATCTCTATATCACCAGTGGCGGCGCCAGGATTTCAGTTGGGGGGGCTAAAGGGAGTAAATCGTCAATTTTTTTATATTTTTACATGGGGAAAAAAATGGATGGCCTTTTTTAGGGGGGGCTTAGCCACCCTAGCCCCCCCCTAGCGCCGCCGCTGTATATCACCCACGAGCTCCGAAATATCAGACTACTGTATCTTTTTCAACTTGGAAACAACATCGATGAACTGCTTAACAAAATATAATTAATATTTAATACTGCTCTTATAATTCTTGCTGGAGATCTCGAAACACTGGAACTTTATGAACTAACCATTGCAAACCTCACTCTAACATTGAAGCAACCAAATAGAAGGTATTAGCATAAGACTCTTCAAAATTATGACCCACCCCATCATCTCTGCCTAAACACCTTATTTTTCATATATAACTATTTTTCTGTTCACCTTGTAACTGTGTTGCGGCTTGCCAACCTGATTTCTGATTAAACGAATATATATATATATATACCTTAAAGAAGGCTAGAACAGTATTTTAATCAAAGTCTTCAGCATGGGACACGCTTTCTGAGAACTGACAACTAGGCTACTATCAGCAAAGACCTGGCTTAACTGTCTATGGATTTTGTTTAGAATGAGAATCATGATTCCTCTGTTAAAAACTCAAAATCACGATTATGGGATGGAAATTGAATCGAGCTGACATCTGTTGGCGAGGAAGCAGAATAAAGAGTTTCACCAAGTGCATATTAAACTTGATGTTACATCTTTGATAATATAATGCATTTTCTATGTGCATCGGAAGTCGTGTAGTTTCGACGCCAAGGATTCTATATTTAGAGGATAGGTTTCTTGTATAAAAAGCATGTATATCCGTTTTATATATGGTGTCGTTGGTCAATTCTATTTTTAGTAGGCGATCGTCGCGCCGCCTGGTGAAGCGGACGTAAAGGGTCTCGTTACTCTCGTAGACAACAACAAACTTGGCAGGCGCAATGTGGTGTTCATCGATTAATTGTAAGATTTCGAGGAAGAAAAATCCTGGATTGTCTTTATTTCGGTTTCCAAAAAACGAAGAAAGGTAAATGATGCTATGATTTTAGATATTGCTTGAAATTTGCTTGGTTAAGTAACCTAAATCGCATAAACATGCGGTCGGCATTGCGAACGAATTCAGCTGTATAACTCTGTGTGTACATTCGGTCAATCGTGTCTGACATTGATTCGAAAAGTCAGACATCTGTTTTGTTTTCCCGTAACTTCTCCGAGTAATAAATTAAAGTAAATGATAAGTAATTCAGAGGTAACAATTAGCATTGCTACATGTGTTTGGCAGATGCAGGCGATGAGTACAATTATGCGACGTCAGGATCTTGTGAAACGCTCTGCCGCTTATTTATCGGAAAGCTGTGGACTGTGTGCCGACCACTTTGAGGAGAGTCAATTCATGAAAAGCCAAAGGCGAGACAGCTTGGTGTGGATTGCAGTGCCATCAACACTGTTCAATGTTCCAAATCTACCCAAGAGAGTCGTGTCGCAAGCTACCACTGCCTCGAAAGCCATCTCTACCTCGAAAGCCATGTGCAGACGTTTCAACACCACCAGGTTAGAAATAAAATTTTGCAGGACTTGTTTGCAATTTGTTTTAGTATTTAAAATCTAAATCTGATATCTAGTTTAGTTTCAGCATCCTAGTACAGTGGTTCTCAAACTTCTGCAGGCCACGGACCGGCAACAATTTTTGGCTGAAGCTCGCGGACCGTTAACTGAAATGGCGAGTGCAAAAACCGACCTTTAATTATAACACAAAGACTTAGAAGGCTATTTGTAATTAGCGGTTTGTTTCAATAATTAAAACATATCCCTATAATAGCATTTTACTTATTTCTCAATTTAATTCTCATTTAATTGAAAATTAAAAAGTTGAACTCAAAGTTTAACCGTGAAAAACTGCCCAAACAGGCTTTTTGCGTTAGCTCATAGATCCTTGAAATGCTTCAAACACATTGTTTATATTTCAAATTTTATATTATTTTAGAAAGTTTACTAATCTACATCTAGCATTGAATTCAGAATTTAAATTGTTTGAATGCGCCATGTGGATGAACATAAAGTGCTTGCAATTATTTAATAAAATTAAATATTGGGACAGAAATTTTGATAAGTCTTGGACAACAATTTGAATAATTTCCCAGTTTCACATAATTATATCAATTTATAATTACAATTTATTTTAACTCCGTTCCACGGACCGGTGCTCAGTACTCTGTCCACGGACCACCACTTTGAGAACCACTGTCCTAGTAAATGCTCTACACCTGAACATTGAAATGAGAATTTTGTTTGTGTGATATATCCCAATGTAGTGCTCATTGCGACAATAAAAATATTAATAGAAAAGATCTCTGGTAAACCCATAGCTTGACTTGAACTAATGCATCAAAGTGCTGTCCCCATGCTACAATCCACGCATCATTTGACACTGTTAACACGATGTTTTCTACATTGCAGTAATTTTTTACTCATATTTCTAAAATGTTTCTACTTCCACTTTTTATCCCTTGCTTGTAGCATGTAAGCAGAGTCTTTAAATATATTGTGCAATTACATACGGTTAGTTACACTTGTGATTCTTAGACAAGAACGCTGAGCAGTAAATGCTTGCATTTTTATTCATTCATTCATTCATTCATTCATTCAGAAAACGACCGAGAAGGCTCAACGCTGTCTGGTAGCATATGTTTATATGTTTTACCTATGTTTGTTTTTGCAGGACAATCAGTTCATTCTTGGAAGCATGATCTACAGTACTGATGAACTCACCGTCGCCTCTTGTACTACATCTGACAGGTCCGAAAACAACGCGCAAAGAAAATAGACAATTCCATGTCAATGAATGAAATTATTAAGGCTGCATCTAAGTACCTAAGTCATATGATAGGCTATGCAGTCCTTTACAGTTTCTTCAATGTCAGCTAAGGTGTTCTTCCAGGTGACTTGCTGCCTAGTGATGCTATTGTCACAGCTGAACTTTTGGAACGCATGGACAAATTATTTGATTCCTGCAATGGTGTTAATTTCAAGGATGTAAAAATTAGACGACATCCACTGACAGCCATTTCTTTCCATGTAAAATTCTGGCAAGACTGCATAACTTGGTTTTCTCAGTGGAAATTTATTGGATCAAAAACTAAAATTTACTGGAGACTATCTCTCTCCACTCTGCTGCATTTATGGGAAACAGTCAAACCAGACCTAAGTTTATGATGCCTCGTAGATTAAATTAGGACTGCCTTGAAAGCTACTTTGCATCCATTCGTTAGAAAGGCGGATTTACCTAATGATAATCCATCAGCAAGTAAATTTCGCAGTGATGTGTGCCAGGGTATAGCAAACAATCTATTGTCAAGTTATGCTAATGGAAAATGTGAGATTAATGACAATGCAATTTTACTTTGTCTTCAGAAATTAGCCAACCCTCTGTGAAAGAAGTTAGACATTTGGTGCCAACAACTGAACCAGTCATTGCATGTTGTTCTTCAACATCTAATGTATTTACAACTGACTTTCAGGTTACTTTCATGATTTGGCCACTCTTAATGCCATGGCATATATTAGTGGATATGTTGCAAAAACAATCACATGGTGTATCCATGTACCACCTGTCTAGACTCGCGTGATAATGATGCGCTTCCTACGAATCCAACATTGTATTTGTTTCGTTTTAAAGCGTTTTAACCTGGTAGAGGAACATTCAATTTCATTGCATGTATGTTGCATACATGTATGTCTGCATATGTACGCTTTAGCATTGGCTTTGAGTTTGAGCATCATTCTGTGAATATTAATAACTCAGCCAATGAGAGCTTTATATAAGACATTGTTCCTAATAATTTGTATGCATAAGTTGCTATCTGAATTGAAATGGTTAAAAGTATTGTGTTCAATTTTTTATTGTGTTAAATGTTCCTAGTTGATGAAAGTGAAGTAACTAAACACAAAGACCTGTAGTTATGTTGTGCAGAGGAATAGCAATTTAGTGCGACTTAGATTCTGCCACCTGCTGTGTAACTGCCACGACTTCAATGTGACCTAAGTGTGATCAAATTATACCTACAGAGATAGTCTATTTGCACAGCGAAGGGTGGTTGTTGTCCATGGGGTTAATGCCCTAGGATAAATCAGGGAGGGGTTGTCCCAGGGGCAGTGCCTAAAGTGTGGAAAAATAAGTGCCTGGACGCCCTTTACCTCTCCAAAAGAAGTGCCTGGACGCCCCTTACCTTTCCAGTCTGTGCTCGCCAATAAGTGGCTGGACGGCGTTCAGGTTTTAAAACAAGTGCATGGACGCCGTCCTTGACCGTCCAGGTACACTTTAAGTCCTGCCCAGGGGGTTAATGTCCTACCCTCTGGTTTTCTGAGGTTCAATCTACAATCGTAAAGGCATGTGAAAATTTAACTCTTCTCGATCTCATCGTATCAGACGCAAACAATTCGTCGATACCATGGGCTAGGGCGCTAGGCCCATGTTGAATCCGGCTTGGGACGCCTCGTAAAAATTTCAAAATTAGCCTTAAAATTATGTAACATGCCATATTAATGGTGATAGACACTACAGCGTATATTGCGCATGATGTTTTACTCTTCATATTCGATTGTTTATTGCTTTAAAGATAATTAATCATCGATTTTCTACATAGCAACCGCAATGCATTCGTTAAGGAAACACGCGCTTTTACGCCCGCTTCGCTAGGAGCGCCACGTTACACGGTCGGCGCATGGGTCGCGTCGGACGCCATTTTCCTGTACAAGGCGCTCATATAAGAACTTTCCTGTCCTGTGTATAAATCGTCCTTGTTTCGACGCCTAACAAACATTTTAAAATGAGTAAAGAAAATCAAGAAAATGTCGAACCTATCGGCATCGATGCGAAGAAGAATGATGTAGAAAAACCTATCGATCGAGAAAAGGTAGGTTTTTGGTGGATCTTTACTCAAAGTGTTGAGCGATATTTGGAATTTTTCGAATAGCAAAAGTCGCCAACAAGGATTAAAGTCTGGCATGAGTTGTGATGAAATGTTACACTTACACATAATTATAAAATTGGCAGATTTTTAACAGTTTAGTAGCAATATCTGCGAAGAGCTATGGGGTAACTATAGTATCTGGGACCGAATGACGACACTAACCCTAATGCTTACCCGGGTATCGGGGACCGTTAGGTCAGGTGTCGTGAGGGTCGGTTAGGGTCGTCATTAGATGCTATATACTATACTAAGACATTGTGCATGCTTCGGTCCCCGATACTGCAATTTCGCCGCTTACCCTAACCGAGCTATGTTTAACAACTGTCATTTATTTAATTTTAATTCTCGCATTTGCTGTAGCACCCTTTCAAGCTCGCTACTCAGAAGCGCTCTCGACTACAGCGCGAACACTGAATCGGAGTGTCACGCCGAAACTCAAGGGCAATTGTGAGTGAAGGCCTTGCTCAAGGTTGCTACATGGCGGCTTGAGGTAGATTTAAGCTTAGAACCCTCCTCTGGCTCCAAGGCACCAAACCCACCACCGCACCCCACATGATGATTGATGAGAACTAAATTATGAGAGCCATAATGGCTAATGATGACCAGAAATTAACAAGACTTCAAAATGCTATAAATTAAATAAATGTAATTGTCCTCCAGATTTTGCCACTGTTCAGTTTGGTGGAAAAAGTTGCTTTTGCAATGACTGTATAATTTTTTGATTGTTATGATACGAAGCATCAAAGTAAAAAGTAAGGGGAAAACGTAAACAGCTCTGTATTTTTAAATGCCATGTATTCTTGACGTTTCTTTAAATTTGATTTTTAAGACTTGTCCACTGTTGCTGAGAGTCTTCTGTAGCACTGGAAGACATCATCCTATGAATGAGTATGCTCGGGGCATGACACCAAACAATGAACTTCAAATATACACGTGGTAAGACTCACATATGATTCAACAATTTATGCTGTCCACAGAAAGTAAAGACCAGTAGTAAAATAGTAAATGTAGTAGCTGGTTCGTGTTTTAATGTTCATTCATTCATTCGGACATTTATATAGCGCTCCTTCAAGAAAAACTACTCAGAAGCGCTCCCAACTCCAGCGCGCACAAAAAGAACAGTTTTAAGTTTAGTAAGGAAGGATCCTGGTAGAGTCCCAGGGTGTAGGCGTAGCTCAAAAGGAAGGCCATTCCAGACCACTGGTCCAACCACAGAAAAGGCTCGATCCTTCATGGTAGTAGTATGAGCAAAAGGAACTAAGAGGACTCCCCTATCAGCAGAGCGTAGCTGACGACCAAGGGCGGATACAGAAATTTTCGAAGGGGGGGCCAAAGTCCTATGGAACTACTTTTGGGGGGGCCACGTCTACTTTTCGAGCAAAATAGCTGGTCAAAAAAAAGAAATTTTTGAAATGGGGGGGGCCATGGCCGGATTGGCCCCCCCCTGGATCCGCCCCTGCTGACGACGTCCTTGGATACCCAATGTAGAGCTGCATAGCTCACGGAGGTAAGTTGGGGCAAGGCCCTGACAACATCGCCATACCAATGCAGCTACCCTGAACTCGATACGCTGGCGAATAGGGAGCCAGTGAAGTACCTCAAGCATGTAGTTTGAGACATGATCATATTTAGGGATTTTCCCAATTAGGCGTGCAGCAGAGCGCAACACCCGGTCAAGACAAGTCAATCTGCTGGATGGGAGGCCAATGTAGAGCGAAGAGCAATAGTCGATGCGAGATGTAACGAAAGAATGCACTAAAGTAAGAGTAGCAGCAGACGTAAGAGAACGGATGACAGTGCGAAGCTGGCGCAGCTGATAATAGCAGTCTCGAGCAAGACGGTGAAGTTGAGGAGCAAAAGTTAGTTCTTGGTCAAGTTGGACACCGAGGTCATGAACCGTGGTTGCAAAGACAAAGCCAGGAAACTCAGATGCAAGAGAAAATAGATCAAGCTTGGCAAGCTGCTGCCGTGTGCCCAACCAAATAAATTTTGTCTTAGATGGGTTCAAGCGTAGTCTATTGGATGACATCCATGCCTCTAGAGCAGGGGTTCTCAACCTTTTTCGTCCTGCGACACACTTAAACTTGCTATCAAATTTGGCGACACACCATTCAATCGTCGTATGTAAATGTCGCAAAAATATAAAAAGTGTCAAAGTTAAACATGTCTATTTAGGCCTATTTCAAATTTGCTCTCAAACTTATTTATCCTTCTAACATGCTAAACTGCTGACATTTTTAATAAATGAAAATAATTGTATTGAATTTCTTTCCAATTTTTATGATTCTAAAATTCTAAATTATTCTTCTGAACCCAATCTATAGGCCTAGTGGTTTCTACAACTCGACGTCAATTTAGTCACCTAATAACTAAGACCTTGTATTCCTAACAGTTAATGGGATCTTTGTTCTTGAATTATTCTTTGGATCATATTAAAACGCGGTTCCACAGTTTTTGTAAGTGCAACTCATAAGCAGGCTGAGAGGGCACCTCCGACAAGTTTGTTCCGATTCTTGCTATTTTCAGTTTCGGAAA
Organism: Lumbricus terrestris; assembly: GCA_949752735.1. Taxonomy (NCBI): domain Eukaryota; kingdom Metazoa; phylum Annelida; class Clitellata; order Crassiclitellata; family Lumbricidae; genus Lumbricus; species Lumbricus terrestris. Next base: position 36,954,595 of record OX457041.1, read on the forward strand.
TGGTATATGTTGATCATCTGAGAAAAGCCCTGTTCAGATAAGTAGGAGCTATGAAAGGAACTCAGCTCCTTGATAGCTTTGCTTGCAAGTGATTTGTAATGTTCTTCCTTGTACGTCTTTGCCCAGAACTGAGTTCTATTATTGCTTATAGGCCTACATGTCCTTCATAATTCATTCTGGAATCACATTGCAGCTCAACAAGTGTTTCCTGTTCATTGTTGTTCAATTCTGCTCCATTGAAGTTTTCTCTGAGGAATGGGTTCACATCCACCTTGTTTTCTTAATATCAGCATCTGAAGAGGATGGCTAAATTTACGTTTTCTTACCCGTAAATTTTTCCATTTCGATTGCTGACTTAGCCTAGGTTAACGGGTAAAAGTTTTCTAACAGGTGCGATCCCAAAACGTGTTTAGGCCTACATATGCCCTATGTCATATCCGTTGAACATAAACGTCATAACTACCCCAGACCGCGGTAAAATAGATAGATAAATAGAGCGCAACAAATTCTCATTGCAGTCATCCGCTAAACTTCTAAATTACCTATATAGGTAAAGGAAGTCAGTGTATATGTACGAACAACGGACGTGTGCTGTGAGAATTTAGTAGAATGATGTTATTTAGGATTATTTCGTGTAATTATTGGCCTACTGCGTTGTGTCAATTTGGAAAAGAAACGAAGATAATTTATTATCATTATTATTAATTCGCGACACACCAATTCTTCGCGACACACCAGCGACACACCACTTTTACGCGACACACCGCCGGTCAAGTCGCGACACACCAGTGTGTCGCGACACACCGGTTGAGAACCCCTGCTCTAGAGCATCCAAAGTCCCGCTCATTATCCGAACCGCTTTGACAGCATTAGAAGGGAGGCAATGGGTGTAAGCCTGGACGTCGTCAGCATACTGCTGACTCAAAACCGAATGAGCTGTTAGTAGAGTGGCAAGACCTGAGGTGTAAATAATATAAAGTATGGGACCAAGGACTGAACCCTGGGGTAGACCATATTGTGCAGGCACCCATGAGGACCTAGAAGAGCCATGGACCACACAGAGAGAACGCTCCTGAAGAAAAGAATATCCATTTGTAAAATGCACCAGACAAACCAAAAGAAACACTCAGCCGCTGTAACAAAATCTCGTGGTCGACAGTGTCAAAAGCGGCGCTGACGTCAAAAAGGGCCAGCAGGGTCAGCTGAGCTCTGTCGATCGCTCCGTAGATGTCTGAGAGGAGTCGGAGCAGAAGCGTTTCAGTTGAGTGGAATCTTCTGAAACCAGACTGATTCTGAGGCAGCAGATTATTCCCTTCTAGGTAAGCGACGAGTTGCATGGCAACGACCTTGTTGTAACCTATATGCATGTATTGTGTAAATGGTGAACTTGCCTAATCACCAGAGCTCAGCTGATTGCAATTCTGTTAAAATTCTAAAGTTCTAGATGTAAACCTGTAGATTCTGAACTGCTAAACTATTACGGTGAACTGCTAAACTATTAGGGTTCAAGCAAACACTGCAGTAATATGTTGTAGCACAAAAACCTTTAGCATGAAGTATAAGGAATTAACATGAAAGTATGCTTTAAAATCGATTCCGGTGTCAGTGGGTTTTAACTTGTTAGTTCTTTTTTCATTATTCATCAAACTTATGCTAAAACATTTAACAAAAAATTACTAACACTAAATATTGATTTATCTAACATGAACAAGTTTCCATTGCCCTACATTAACAGTGCACTTGTTTACATGGGAAGACCATATTGGCGCACTAACATCAACACCTTTACTAAGTACATTTATAATGTCAGAAATGTGCAAATTTGGACTGCACAGCAAGTTAGTCAATATTACAATTTTGTGCATGTGGCACATATTCTACACATGCAGTCTTTGAGAGGCAGTGAACCACAACTTTGTGTTAATGGATCACGGGTTATGGCCATACTGAAATACAGTAGTGTCATTAATTTCAGTCTTAGTATAGTTTGCCAACCTCCAACCACGTGTAAATGAGTACACTCTACCTGATATAAACAATGAACATCTAAAAAAGTTATGATAAAATATTATTAACATGACTTGTTCATTGGAGTGCTTTTGAGTAGATACTCTTGAAGGGGTGCTATATAAATGTCTGAATTGAATGAATGAATGCTAGGCCCTTGCATTTCATGATAAATTATTTCTAACATAACTGGTCGAGTAGTCACCTTATAACACAAAGAAATGCAGAGTTAAACTCTCTACAGGTTGTCCAATTATGGATCGTAAACGAGTCTTTAACACAAAAAGTCTTCATTAGACAGGAAATAAACACTTGACTTGTGACAGTTGTTGTATTAATTGCTTTTTACCGTTTACTGTTTGACTCTATTTTCAGGCTTGATGCAACACTCAAAGAACTGACGAGTCTCGTTAAAGAAGTGAATGCAGATGCACGCAGAAAGGGAACCTATTTTGACTTTGGAATTGTCTATCCGGAGGCGCGTTCACCTGTCTACCGGCTGCGTGAGATTGGCAGCACTTGTGCGGGGCGCAAAGGAGCGGATGACAACGTGACGTTAGCATCCAGAAACTTTCAGATTGGGGATTACCTGGACATCGCCATAACGCCACCCCGTGGTGGAGGCATCGAGAACATACGCGGCAGACCATTTTGACGATGGGTTCCATTTCGAAAGACTAAATGACCGGTTTCTTGGATTTTATCGTTTGAAGCACTTTTGTCATGAATTCTTCTGTGCACAAGATGAATTTTACTGTGCACAAGACTTTATTTAAGACAGTTCTTCACCAGCAGAAACTTGGTAGAAGAATCGTAAAAACTGGACGCAGTTTGTTTGCAAGGTTACAATCTTCTTTTGTGAACCGATAAATGCTAAACACCAAATCAATCCTCAGCTGCTTTGCATTATAATGTTTTCAAGAAAAATTCCATACAACTGATAATTAATCAATAGGTTTCATGCATTAACTACGATGTGTTAGAAATGTCTACCGAGATGCATGTTCCCTGCCTAATAAACACTCCAATTTCTGGATTTTAAGATACTGTCGTACACAAAGATGAACCAGTTAGAATGACAATTTCCATTATGTTGGCCAACTTTCTTCCACATAAACTTCTTTCGTGTCATGGCTTATTGGTCCTTTGAAAACTTCGAAATGGTGATTCAGGCTCTTCATGGTATGTAGTTTGTATCGTGAACCAAGCGCTCCGTCACAATGGCTACTTCGGTAAAACACTCGCTTAACACGAGAGTGCAGCAAGGCCATCGCACACCTGAATTAACAAACACCACTTTGGTATTTTTTGCTAATATTGTTTACCTTATTATTCCAAATTTATTGCAAAACTTACATAGGAACGTGACTGCCTTATTGAATTTTGTATCCACATAACCCAAAATTTTGTATACTTAATATTTATATTATGTGGCTTGCTTACGAAAGATAGAGGGAGTTACAGGAAGAGATAAAATACGGAGCACGATGATATACAAAAGATTAAATATCCGGAACGACATAGTGAGCAGAACAGACTGCGCTATTTTGGGCACATGGTCAGGATGGAGAACGACAGATATCCAAAGATAGCCGTCAATGGATACATACAGGGAAAGAGAAGAATGGGAAGGTCGAAGAAACGATGGAGGGACATAATAAAGGAGGACTGCCAGGAGATGGGTTTGTCGATACAGGAGGCTATGCATCGAGCGGAAAACAGAGGGAGATGGAGAGCTTCAATAGGAGAGCTTCAATAGATGAGCGGTTCATGCGTGCTAGAGCATCGCCAAGGCCATAAGTCAGTAAGTCAATATTTACATACTTGTGTTACTACATACTGCTTCTTTGCTATTCTACAGTATCATGTATCATGCAATGATGGATGGTTGAGGTAATTTGCCAATCATGTTAAAACAAAAGCAGGACATGCAGTCATGCATGCTCATTTCTTTGTTCATTTGAGCAGCTGAGACAGCATCACATGCAATTTGGGAAATGATTTTGTCCTAAAAAAGTATCTGAGATGTTAAATTAACCAAAATCTCTATATAGGATCTAATATAAATCTCGTGTGCACAACTTTTTCGCTCATCAGCAAGAAATGGGATGATTGCCTGTTACCAACTCATGCCAGTACAAGTACAGAAGAGAAAAAAATTGAAAGACTTACATAACACATGGCTCTCTGCTAACAAACGTATCAAATCCAGTTAACAGATAAGGCCCTGTCTTAACCGTCGGTTTTGTTGTTGTGGGTGTCTTGACATCTGCAATACATAACATGTTTTATTTTGGCAACCAACACAATATTCAGTTTTAATCGCATTAAATTTCACATTTTTAATTTAGTACACACCCCTATAGTTTGCTGATAGTAAGTTCATATCTCACTTTACTAGCAAAGAATGAAGCAGTAGTTTCCAATAAACTTTTGTACTCTCTTAAGTGAAGTAAGTAGGTATGCTGGCATAGTTTTTAATGCAGGACAAAGATTTACAGCACACCTAAAGATTGCAAAGGAAATGAAGTGACTAAAACTGATCCTGAATCTGAGCATTGACATTTAGATGTATGATCCTATAAAAACCATCAATTCTCAACAGCTGAAGGCCGTTTTCCGTCATGCCTCAAATCTGCTTTAGTCACACCCTTGCTTAAAAAACCTAACCTAGACTCCAGCACCCTTTCAAACTTCAGACCTATCTCCAACCTTAATAACATTTCTAAGATCTTGGAACGTCTCTTTCTCACTCGTATTAAGAAACACATTACTTCCTGTCCTAACTTCAGTCCTTACCAGTCTGCTTACCGCGAAGGCCATTCCACTGAGACTGCCCTTGTCTCTACACTTGATAACAAATTCTCGTCTATTGACAATGGGAAAGCCTGCCTCTCAGTTTGTCTTGACCTCAGTGCAGCATTTGACACTGTTGACCACCAGTTACTCCTTTCAAGACTTGCCAATAGCTTCGGTGTCTCTGGGACAGCCCTAAACTGGTTAGCTTCTTACCTGCGTGACCGCAATCAGCAGGTCGGCATTGGGACCGCTCGGTCTGAGCCTACTGTTTGCACTGCTGGAGTTCCACAGGGATCTGTCCTTGGCCCCTTACTATTTACTGTCTTTACTTCCCCAATCAGTCGCATTGCTAATCACTTTGGAATCCAATTACAGCAGTATGCGGATGATACCCAACTCCATATTGCTTTATCACACACTGATCAGTCTGGCAAACTTAAACTTGAAGAGTGTCTTTCATCTATGTATTCCTGGTTTTGTTTCAATGGTTTGGCCATAAACCCTGACAAGTCTGAGGCAATTTTGTTTATGTCACGCCAGCGCCTGCGCTCTTTCCCTCCACTTTCTAATATCGACCTTGCGGGCACTGCTGTTCATCTGTCAGATACTGTCAAAACACTTACTATGGATATGTCTCAAACCATTGCCTGTTCTCTTGTCTCATCCCGCCTTGATTATGCTAACGCCGTTTTTGTCGGTCTCTCAGTCACTGAGCTCAACAGGTTGCAACACATCCAAAACTCCTTAGCGTGTGTTGTGCTGCGCGTCCCAATACAAACTAGTTCCTCAGTACTACTCCAACAACTGCATTGGCTTCCTGTTCAGTACAGGATAAAATTCAAATTGGCATGTCTGACCTTCAAATCTCTCAGTACCAACGCACCTTCCTACCTTCAGTCACTACTAACTCCTTACATTCCTCCTCGTTGCTTGCGTTCATCGGGCACAAGTCTTTTATCTGAACCTCGATGCAAAACAGTTATGGGCTTGCGTGCATTCCGTGCCTCTGCACCCAGGGAATGGAATCGGCTTCCGCTCTCTCTTCGAAGCTCAATTTCACTTCCTTCCTTCAAAAAGCGGCTAAAAACTTACTACTTCTCCTTGGCTTTCAAGCATTTGGATCTTTAATTGCATCTTCATCTGGCGGCTGACTATCCGCGCCTCAGATTCACATTTCGGTGTGACATTGCGCGCGTTACAAATTTATTTAATAATAATAATAATAATAATAATAACAGTGCGCTGCTGACAGACCTGAATGGAACCAAGCTCCACCTCCCTGTTGCCTGGCAACCTCATCGATGCATACCATGACCGCATGCTGCAAAGGGTGATGATGTCGGAGGTCTGTTGTTTCAGCAATAACGCTGTTTGATGCAGGATCAACAATCACACATCCAATTGCAAGCTGAAAGATACAGGCAAATGCAGTGAGCAACATTCTGGACTAGTTTCAACCTGATAAACTTCACCTGAAATGTTAGTCTATAAACGATTCTCGCATACCATGTTTACAAAGTAATAATAATAATAATACTAACAACTGAGTAGCAGACTTAGAACATAATTATCTGGCATCAAAAATGTGTGTGACACATTGGTATACTATATGTGACACAAGGGCTCAAAACCCGCCACATGTCGAGTTTTCACCTTTTGATTTAGTCATATGCTACAATGACCATGCTCTAAAATGCTTCTAACACAATGAAATTATCTTTTTTCTAACAAAAGTTGTGTTCGTTTGATTCTTTCAATAGTTTATAGTGAAAAAATAAAATAAAAAGTCACTGAATATTCGTGTCATCCAAGTCTACTGAATCCACTAAGTTATTATTCTGAAATTTGTCTGGGCATTAGAGGCATAATATGTAGTGAACCGATTTTGATGCCGTTTGGGTTATCTGATTCAGAATATATTCTGAATCAGATAACCCAAACGGCATCAAAATCGGTTCACTACTTCGCAAATTAGGGCGAATTCACAGTCATATACTGAATTGAAGAATAAACTGCATTCTTTACCCCTCTCGCCTATTTCGGCGTCTAGCGCAATATCTGGGAAGCGACAAACGACGGGTTTCGAACCCCTGCGTCACATATAGTCACAGTTCCAGAATACACAATATATAAATGATATTTCAAGATGTTAGTGCGAATCAGTGTGCATGTTATGAATAGCACCATCTGCACATAAGATTTTTTAAAAATAAAATAGAGTTTCAATTACGGTTAATAGCAAGTTCTTGGCAGCATCAGAAAACATAGGTAAAAAAATTACTGCAGTCTAGCTGTTAGAAGCAGACTGTATGTTCTTATTACATAAGCCAAGTGCAACTGAAGTCAAGAGTTTTGCCTTTGAAGATGACACCTGTCAAAGACGAATCACCTCATCCTATTACCTTGTCAGACCTATAACTTGTTAACCTTCATATTGACACTGAAAGGGTTCAGGATAATTGAAGCACAGCTGAAATACAGAAAGATTTTGTCTACACGACTTACGCCTCCTTTAGTCTGGCTTTCTGTCGCTAGGTATAGTGCCCTCTGCATGTGATCTTGAAAGATGGACAACTCCTCTTGTGAAAATAACTCGTCACTCATCATACGACTAATGCTAAAAAACAAAATAATATACATTTGAAGGTTACATCACAAAGAAAAGTGGTTATCTTATTAAAAATAGCACTTAGTTAATATGAACCTGTGAAAGTATGTCACTGTGCTAGTGTCACAAATTACAATGGTTCATAAGGTTCCTCATTTATAAACACTAAATAAAGGCCACATCATGATTCATGACTTTGCCTAAGTTTTCTCTCCATGTAATTGGACACATTTTCAATACACTTATTTTAAAATCACTATTTAAATTAAAGCATTCTAATATAGAATATTCCAGTTACTAGCAGTTACTAGAAAGAACGCAAAGAGCCTCGGCAATCCAGCAACAAACAGTATGCCATTTTAAACCTCCATGTATAAACCTGAGCAGGTACTTATAATAAAAAACTCAAATGAATAATATACAGCCACATAATTTCAACAACAGTCTTGTATCCATTTCATAATTAACAATCCCAACATTTGGCAAGGCTTCACTGTGTTTGCTTCATACTGATCACATCAAGCAGCCACATATAAATACTTTATGCCCATCCAACTTACTATTTGTCTTCATGAAAGGCAGTAGACCAGTGCATCCGAGAGAAGTCAAACTGGCGACGTGTGAGAGGTGCGCAGCGGGGAACCATAGCAACATACGGATCACCAAGTGCATCTGAATCCACGTCTTTGCCATCGAAAAGCTTGCTTTTTGTTGGTATGACTGATTCCAGAAGATCTCCATCTTGAAGACCTCTTTCCAGAGGACAGACAAGTATACTGTGATGATTCTGTGCTGTACCATCTAGAACAATAGCTTTGCTGTTAATAGCAGTTTGTTCATTGATCAAAGTTATTAATATAATTCACAACTTAATAATCATTATTCTTCTCATACTGTAATTTATATAAAACGATCTATGATTTTATCAGTCTTGGCAAATGATGACGTATCAGCATTGCTGTACTCAAAACTTTTGAGGCGAGTACACGCTGCGAAGGATGGGAAGATAATAGGAGATGAGGAGGAGATGAAGGAAAGGTGGAGAGAGTATACGGAAGAGCTGTACCAGGAGGACGAACGTGTCGAGAAGGAAAACATCAAAATAGAGGAAGTTGAAAACGAACCAGAGATATTAGAGGCAGAGGTGGAGTGGGCGATAAAACAGCTCAAGGACAACAAAGCGCCAGGACATGATGGAATACCTATAGAACTGGTAAAAGCAGGAGATGAAGCAGTGGTGAGGACTATTACAAAACTATGCAATCAAATCTGGAGAACTGGAGAGTGGCCGGAGGACTGGAAAAGATCAGTGTTCATACCAATATTCAAGAAAGGAGACGCGAGAGAGTGTGGAAATTATCGAACGATAGCGATGATATCGCACACGAGCAAAATACTCAAAATAATCCACAAAAGAATGGAGAAGACAATTGAAAGAGAATTACCAGCCAACCAAGCGGGATTCAGGAAGGCGCGAGGAACGCGTGATCACATCGCCAATATAAGGTGGATTATGGAGAGACAGAGGGAGTACGGGCAAGAGGTGCATATGTGTTTTATAGACTACAGCAAGGCGTTTGATTGCATAGACCATACACTACTGTGGAGGACACTAATCGAGATGGGAATTCCGAAGCATTTGGTTAAACTACTGAAAGGCCTTTACGTGGATCAAGAGGCGGTTATAAGAACTGAATATGGAGACACAGCGAAATTTAAAATAAGGAAAGGAGTGAGGCAGGGGTGCATTTTGTCCCCTTTCCTGTTCAATCTGTATGCCGAGAGAATTATGAGGAGGGCTGGATTGGAGGAGGCAACAGAGGGGGTAAGGATAGCGGGGAAAATACTGAATAATTTGAGGTACGCTGATGATACGACATTATTGGCGGGTAAGAGGGACGACCTGGCCGAGTTAATAAGAAGAGTCAGGATGGAAAGCGAAAAGGCGGGACTATACTTCAATGTAAAGAAAACAAAAGTTATGACAACTGCAACATGGGAAAACTTTGAGGTGGATGGAGAAACGATAGAGGTAGTATCGAGCTTCACATTCCTGGGATCTATGTTAGAGAAGGAGGGAAGATGTGATGTGGAAATAAGGCGGAGGGTAACAATGGGAAAAACGGCAATGAACGGTCTGGGAAATATTTGGAAAGATAAATATGTGAGCAGGGAAACAAAGAAAAGACTGGTAAGAGCACTGATCTTCCCGGTGGTCCTATATGGATGCGAAACATGGACAAAGACACTGGATATGGAAAAGAAAATCAACGCGTGCGAGATGTGGATTTGGAGAAAAATGTTAAGGATTTCATGGACGGAGAAGAGAACTAACGAATCGGTGCGTGAGGAGCTCGGAATAGAGAGAGATGAGACACTACAACAAACAGCAAATTGGAGGAAATTGAGCAACTTCGGCCATGTGATGAGATCTAACGGTTTGGAGAAGGAGCTGATGACGGCATGCGGCGAGGGAAGGAGGAGACGCGGAAGACCAAGGAAGAGGTGGTTGGATGAGGTACAGGAAAAGTCTGGCATGAACTTGGAGGAGCTGAGAGAGGCAACAACAGAGAGGAGACAATGGAGAGGATACATCAAGAATATCGCCAGAGCTCCAAGAGCTGACGGCACCAGGTGACCAGGTGACACGCTGCCGCACAAAAAAATCAACTTTTTTGTACCCTCGTTTTTGAGGTGAGTATACGTTGTCATTTTTTCCCGGAGGTGAGTATACGCTGTATACCTGCGTGCACCCTTGAGTACAGCCTTGTGTATCAGTAGTGGCCTTAAGTAGGAATGTACAACCTTTAGTACAAGCAAAACTAATAAGGTCAAAGAATTCAAGCAAATCAATCATTCTACAGTGCAAACATGCATCCACGGTTGTTAGCAGCCAACATCACCATGACTGTACTAATAGGTTGGGGTCATACTAAAATATACTAGAGTAAATTCTTAGTGTGGCTTTTAGCATGTAATTTTCAGTAGAAATTCAAAGTTCTGAAGTGAAAGCACTAGTATTGTAGCCTGTTATCAGATGATTTTGTCTATTTACTTTGAAAAGTCAGGTGCAATGCTCCATGTAAACAGTCATCTTGATCATCTGCCAAGAAGAGACACATGATTCCCTTAACAATCCTTGATTTCTCTGCTGTCTGTATTGACAAACTTGTTTTTCCTAGTTCCAGGCAACAGTGCTTTTGGCATCTCTAGCACAGTATTCAGTCAGATTTGACAATATTTGGATAAAAGGCAAATTGAAGTGATTCTATTTGACTAACAGAGAACTATTATAGTAATGAATCTGATTACAGAAAATATTATGGCCCTGCTTCCAGGGTCCTTGTTTACAGTACTTACCTGTTTTTGCGTGAGAAGTGACCCTTTTCAAATGTGACCACTGAGGCAGCGGGTAACATGACAACAATTGTCTAGAAAAATATATGCATATGAAGTTGGAATCCAATTTATAACATAAACCCATAAACTGATCATTGAAAGTTACTAAAAGAACTTTTACAGCTCAACTGTAGCCATATAGCAAATGACAAACAGAGCCAGTGGTGTAGTTAATTGAACAGTAAGCAGTTCTCATCTTCAATATAAGAGCGAGAAACCTACGAATTGCAACTTATTGGACTACGATTGAAAGAAAGGTGCATCATAAATATCCAGATATAATACAGTACGATAATGTATTATCACCAGTCTTGTAGTCTCGATGATTTCCAAGACAACTAGCAAAAAAAGTTCAGACTGGTGTGCAAAGTGCAGTGCCTTTAGGCAGTACTAGTACTGGAATGGTTCAAGAACTTAGAAGTACGGTAACTAAATGATAAACTATGAATTGATTGAGAAAATTGACAACCACGGCAAACAACTGCCTTGATAACTACTTCGCACCATGTTCACAGAATTCCAGCAGTTATTAAGTACTTAAATTTAAAACAGAATTTAAAACAGATTTCAGAAAGACTGCATATCACTTTTGGTACTCGAGCATAGCAAAATTATTTTAATAAACAGAACCTACCACACAGATGACTGACCTTGTCGCAGAAACTACACCCTTAAGAAGTAAGTACTTGTAAAAAAACAGGCTTAAAAGATCTATGCTCTAAATCCTCTAATCCAGTGGTTCTCAAACTTCCACAGGCCACGGACCGGCAATAATTTTGTTGGAAGCTCGCGGACTACTAACTCTAATGGCATGCGCAAACAAAAAACGACCTATATTATAAGAAAGACTGTTAGAGGGTTATTCGTAATTAGGGATTTGTTTCATTAATTAGGACATATTCCTAATAGAATTTCAGTTATTTCTCAATTTAATCGTCATTTAATTGCATTTTTTAAAATTTGAACTCAAAGTTTCAAACAAGATTAGCCTAGAAGTTTGTTAACGTTAGCCTATAAGAGGATCTGCAAAAATAGATCCATGACACATTACTAAGATTTTGTGCTAATGATGGAAGCATCCGCTCAAAATAAAACACATAAATCAGAATATCACAACATTTTAAATATAGTGGATCATATTTTCGTGTGAATGGTCGATTCCTTTTTAACTTGGATGTTCGCATAGGAAACCAGTTCAGAATTATAATTTTATGCGGTCAGAGTAGGCTATATAGATATCTGAGCGGCCACGCCCTAACAATGTGCTTTCATTTAAAAAAAAGTTTTAAAAAATGCCCAGACAGGCTTATTTACATTTTGCAAGTTTTTAAAATCACACAAACACATTTGTTTATATTTATAATTTTATATCATGCTATAAAATTAAAAGACCTGCATCCAGTAAGAAAAAACTTAATGATTGAGCACAGTGATCAGCGTTTAATTGACTATAGCACACAAAAGAATCAAGAGAAATAAAACGAAACTGACTGCTGCAATAGACGTAGATAATTAATTTTTAACAATACAAATTGTTTAAAAAGTCAGTTGGCAAGTTAAAATAAGGCACTGGTAGGTATGATGTATTTTTTAAATTCGAGGAAGAAGTTTCAATAAATTTTGAATAACAATTCAAATAATTTCACAATTTGAAACATACATAAATTAAATATTTATAATTTATTTTCACTCTCAGATTTCTTCACGGACCGGTGATCAGGTCTCCGCGGACCGGCGCCGGTCCGCGGACCACCACTTTGAGAACCACTGCTCTAATCCTCTATGGTGGCATCTCTGCCTCTTTTTCTCACTTAAAACCTTCCTTTTCCTCTCAGAGTGTCTTGCACTGGAAGCATTTCTGAGAAGCGCTTTATGAATGATCAAATATAATTCAACAGAAATTACATGAGCCTGCATTGTTTACCAATCCAAAATATTTCCATTCATATATCGTTTACTGACTCATCATACAATTCTTCCAGTATCAGTATGACTCAATGAGTGCAGTGCAATATTTCTACAGGCTGAGCATTCTTGTTACCGATTCCAGTGCTCTGCAGCCAATAAACAAGCTTGCTGGCTAACACTGTAAATGTCACTGTTCTCGATTTTCTGTAGCGACCATAATATAAGGATTCAACCCGGCCCATTGTCAACAAATTGATCAGGTGAAATCCTTCACGATCATTCACTATTTGGTCCCCATGCACGAACCGTATCAGCCCAAGATTTAAATCTCCGAAATTAACCACCTTCGCAAAGCAAACTGCAGTCCGCACGCTCTCTTTCACAGAATCGCAGGAGACGTGGCCGATGGCCAGCGTTCATATCAATGTAGGCAACTAATGTCTCAATTGGTCCTTCTCTTTGGAATGCTCTTTCTCCTTCTGTTCGCTCTACACTTCTGTCTGTCAGTCTCTACTCTGCTTTGTCTCTTCTCAAAACCTGCTTCTTCTCGCAGGGACTTGCGCACTGGGAGTGCCTCTGAACGGTCACCCTACTAGAGGCGCTTTATAAATGTTTAAATACAATACAATAGGTAACTGGGTCATCGTTCCAAAATACTTCACAGGTTCCATAAAAATCTCCAACTGAAATTCTCAGTACAATTTTAATAGAAGCTTCATTTGTAAGGATATCAACACATTTATGACATGCACTTACTTACCGATTTACTAAAGTGTCTACGTTGGTCAAATATTTACTATAACATGGTTTCCAAAAGTATTTACTTACTATTATCGCTCACCTAACTAGCTTCGAAGTTGCTTTCTTATCAACAACATCACATACAATTGCCGGAGCTGAAAATAAGTAGCATCATTTCACATTTTCAATCAAATCAAAGATCTACTTTAAGTGCTAAACAAAATACACCCTTTATATATAACTTTTGGCACTTTCTAATACAGCCAAACAGGAGTCCTTTTAAACTCAAACTTTATTTATCAACTATTCATATAATATGCCAAACAATATTTTTATGGAGTTATGCTCTGGAATTAATGGCACATATTAACACAGTTTATACTGTGATATCAATTCTGCGCAGGTCATATCAGCGGCCATATTGGCTGTTTATCAAACCACTCCGTCATTTCGACGAATTATTTCAACTTTATGCAGAATTTGTGCAGTAATTTCACACACGTTAGAGTTTACTGGTTCTAGGTTCATGTACCGAGCTTATTCGTCGTGTTCGTCAAAAATTTTGAGTTGGAAGGGATTTTGTTTGCAAGTCATCTTGGATCGCCCATGTGTTGACGTTAGACGCCTTGATGCACACGGTCGAGCTCAAAGATGAAAACTAGGGCACAGCCGGGTGCCGTTTTTCAACTGGGTACCGGGTCCGGGTAGTTTGTATAAAATCTGCCGGGTCCGGGTACCGGGTCCGGGTATTAAAAGTAATCGTTAATCTCTAAACTGAATAGTATGTCCCAACTTTGAATGCTGTCAAACGAACACCACTCAGTTTGCTAGCTACCTTTGGTGGAATTGAGTGTCAGAGTTTTACTACAGTTGAGTTCTGGGGGCTTATTGATTGAGAGGTGCCAGTAATATCTGTTCATGAATTCTGTTGATACAATCGTTCTATATAGTAAAGAAATGCTGATCTGTCCAGTCAGGCAAGGTCAAAGGCCCCTGATAAACAGTCCTGCTTCTGTGGTGCATGCAGTCCAACTACATGTAGACATAGTTCAAAGTGTACCATCCCTTAATCTGTGAGATGTAAACATGGTCATATTAGGGAGGGGGCCTATTAAGCTCGGCTGCAGAACCATATCAACAGGTGGAAGGTATTCCTTCTGGCAAGTGATAGTCTCTCTGACTTGAATGAGAGTGTGACAGACCAAACAGACTTTAAAGATTTATGGATTATTGACAGATGACCACTGGGCCTGGCCGACCTATGTAGCTACGGTCAGTGAGCAGCACCTGTATATAGGCTCTTTCCCTCTCCATTCTCCCTAACCCTCTATATACCACTGTTCCTCCCCTCCTCCTTCATCACATCCTTTCTCTTCCCTGTTAGTTATTTCAAACAGCCAAGCAGCAGGAGGAAGAGGAAGGGGCAATAAAAGAGAAAGAGGAAGGAAGAAGAGGGAGAAAGCATGAAAGCACTCTTCTATTTAAATATATATATATAATTATATGTAATATATATATACTAATCCCCTTCCTCTTCTCCTTAAATGTCTACCACTGTTCCTCTGAAGATGGGGTAGTAGAGGAGAAAGACAGGAGGAGGAAGGAGGAGAGACAGCATGGAACGGGTGTGACAGACGAAACAGACTTTAGAGATAAGGGATTAATGACAGATGACCACTGGCCGACCTATATAGCTATGGAAGAGGGTGATACAAACTCTCACCTCCTCCTCTTTCCTCATCCTCTTGCTGGTAGGCTGTTTGAAATAGGATAGTCTAATATAAAGCAACCATCAGCAGGCTGTCTGTTCTGTGATTGTCTGTTCATTGTACTATAATGCAGGTGAGAGATTTAGCAAGTTAGCTGTTAAGCCCTTCAATGATGTGTGGTATGCTATTCATAATTAGCCACCCGACCCGGATGACCTTTCATCAGGGGGTCCGGTTATCTGCCGGGTGTCAAATAACCGGCAATGCCGATTATCCGGGTCAGCCCCCGGCTATGCCCTAATGAAAACCATGCAGCTTCACCGCTGTTGTCTGGTGGACGGTTCACGCAGGTCAGTGGAGTTGACTTGATCGGATGTTGTCTCTGGTGGCGTTCAAAACTACCAACCGACAAGCGACAAATGCCTTCTACTGTGCAATCCTTGTGCCCCAACAATTGGCCGGATGCATGCGTCATCTTCTACCAGCGAGGGGCTTCAGTCTCATCAGCATTTTCGTGTTTGCTAGGCTCCATGTCACCTGTTGCCGCTCTACTCTATCGACACAACCTGTACCAGAGACTCAGAACATTCACACCATTTGAAGGCTGTCGACGGGATTCTGTTGGATGATTCTACGTGTCCGCGAGGGATCGCCACTGATGACTGTTTCTGGCGCACTGCGACTGATTTTGCTAATTGATGAAATTTTCTTGTTGTTATGACACTTAACATCACTTCGGCTAGTTAGCGCATAGAGCGCCCGAGTAGATTTCTTGAAGAGGCGCTACATAAATACTCGGAATGAATTATTATTGGCCTTCGAAAAACTCACCAAGCTGAACCGGTGCAGAATATTCGTCCGACAAAACAGCTTCGATCTGTACAAGATCTGTAAAATCAATAAGCCAACGATGAATTTATACACTTTATGCAACTAGGAAACAAAGTGCGGCAAAATTGCAGAACACGGGACCGCTAGTTTTTAGCGATTTTAGTATAGTATAGTATATAGTATCCAATGGCAACACACCCTCACGACGCTGAACCTGACCCCAACCGGGTAAACGTCTATTTTAGCGTCGTAAATTATTCGCCATTGCATGGGTTTCAGCATTAGTCGATTGCAAGTCATATTGACGAAAAGAATTCTTTCTAAATAGAAGTCGGATTGATGAAAGTAATTTCTATTGAGATAGAAGAGGCGTTAATTAAAACAATCTTGCTGAAATTGAAGCTGGATTGATGAATAATAATTTTTAATCAAATATAAGCTATATTGATGAAAAATGTTTGCTGACGAAACAGAAGCGGGATTGATCAAACAAATTCTTGCCTAAACAGAAGCTGGATCGATGAGAAGGATTCTCACCAAACTAGAAGTTGGATTGATTAAAAATAACAATGCCGCAACGAGCGAATAATTTACGACGCTAAAATACACGTTTACCCCTAACCGACCCTCACGACGCTTACCCTAAACTAGCGGTCCCGTGTTCTGCAATTACGCAGTGTCGTCATTAGATACTATACTATACTAAGTCTAGCTAAGATATTGTGTATACTTCGGTCACCGATACTGCAATTTCGCCGTTAATTGGTTCGGCATATACAAGTAATGTATCATAACCTGTTTTAGATTTTTTCGCTTCGGGCGGACTCGAACACGCCGACATGTTTACCATAGATGTTCAGAACACTAGAGTACATGGAACAACCATAGATATAATATAGGCCCTAATATTATATCTATGGGATCTTATATCTATGACCATGATAACAACCAGTATCATAATTGTTAGGTCCTAGTACAAAGAATTTGAGCACTGGAGATCAGCTCTTCTGCAACCGGTTAAATAAAAATGTACTTAATCATGTATGCACTTACTTACCGAGTCTTCCTTGGTAGGTCGACAATGGTCTGAAATAGGTTCCAGGGAGAGTACATACACCACTGACACATTTTCTATCACACTCAAAACTATATTTTTGCAGTGCTGGAGCATGAAGAGGCGCTATATAAATTTATGAATAAACGAATGAACCAGCACATAGGGCAATTTTATCTCAAATGTGGGGCACGGTGGTGTAGTGGTGGGTTCGGTGGTGCCCTTGAGCTGGAAGGTTCCAGGTTAAAATCCACCTCAAGCCGTCGTGCAGGGACTTTGAGCAAGTCCTTCACTCGCAATTGCTTGTGCGCTTCGGCATGAAACTTCGATGCAATGTCAGCGCTGTAGTCGGGAGCGCCTCTTATTAGAGAGCTTGAAGGGGCGCTATAGCAAATGCAAAAATAAAAAATAAATTATAAGCAAGTCAGAAATGTTGTGAGCCTTGTGGAATGACCAGGGCAAAGGTTGTTTTACAATGGCACTTGTCCTGCTAAGTGTCACAACTGCATACATAATTATAAAGCGAGAAGTAAAGAAGGTGTAATTAAATATATATATAAATATCATGATAATTATATCTCTATGTATACACACACATGCACACACACGCCCATGTACACATGCACGTACATGCTTCTTATTTGCATTTTTGGTAGAGCATCAATCAAAATTATTTTATTACGGTACACATAACATAATGGCTTTATTTACATAATGCTGCATTGACAGGTCATTAACAATAAAATAGCACTAAAAATAATACAACTTATAATGATCATAATAACCTAGTATCTGAGTATGTGATATACACCAATCTTATCAGAAATTGCAACTGATCATGCTGCTATATATAAAAATCTGTCAAATATGTGACGTTGCCATCAATGCACATATTCATCGTGCAACTGTAAACACTCTTAGAGTCAAGACTTAATTAACCCCACGGAACTGAATTTGTCTTAGAACATGATAAACCTGGTCATCTGCTTCAGACATAATTATCATCCTTTCAAACAATTATCTCTTTTCACCTTTCTTCTGCTAGATGACAACTTGGTGCTCAACGTGCTTTTCCACTATCCTGAGGTCTTTAGATTTTTTAGTCAGATGCAGTAGCTACATCTAATGTGGGATCTTGATAGGCACTTGTATGCCCATGTGTCAGACATACATCGTCGCCTCGCGTATGTCCATTTTTTTCAAAATCGAGTTTAGACTTGATTTGTAGCAAAAATTTGCTTCTCTTTCATCACTTTTAATAGTTAAGAGATACGACAAGTCGTTTTAAAGATATTCACCGAAAACTACCTGTCGTATGTCCATGTTCAGGATTGCCTTGTCGTATCTCGAATTTATTTTGCCGTATCTCCAGTGCCGCATTCACGGTTTAAAAGTGCATTGTCGTATGTCCGAGAAAGCTCGTCGCTGATTGGACGAAGGAGATACGACATACCACTTCGTTGTATCATAGTGTCGTATGTCCAGGGAATAAAAAACGCTCTTTTATTAAAAAAGGGTATTAAACTTGCGAAAATTGAAGAGAACAAAGTCGCAAATGATTGTGTATTGCTTTCTTTTATTATTTGAATTTTTTCAAATTTTTTTCTCGTCAGGATGACTTGCAATTGATTTAAATCCATT
Organism: Lumbricus terrestris; assembly: GCA_949752735.1. NCBI lineage: Eukaryota > Metazoa > Annelida > Clitellata > Crassiclitellata > Lumbricidae > Lumbricus > Lumbricus terrestris. The sequence continues at coordinate 36,973,292 of OX457041.1, forward strand.
TTATACAACATTTTCCAAAATTTCACAAAAACCATTCTAAGTTTCAGTTTAATTTTAATGCAACATCCTTTAATTAATGTCGATGCTTTAATATGACGTCTTTGCCTGAAGTTTCATTGCGCTGAATATCTTTTTTTGGCGTCCAAAGTTGTGAAACTGCTACCTCGTTTTTCTCGGAATTCACAAAAGTGAACATACGCGAAGATAATTCTCAGGCGACGATATGTACAAGCAAACTGACTTATAAGAATGATTATTTAAGCAATAACTATTTTATATGTCTGTATTTCGATGGCGAAGCGAGGGGTTGTACGCAGACAACATAGTTGGGTCAGTGGAGACGGGTGGTGGAGGGGGAGGCCAGTAGATGGATGTGCCTTCGTGAAGCAGTCGTCTCTCTGCAGTGTATCTACAATCATAATTGATACAAAACTGCTGTTGAATAATTATATGCATCAGAATATTCACCTAGAAAGCTAAACTTCTGGTATACACCGTGATTCAAAAAAAGTAAGCCAAACCGCTTTTAAATATCTCCAATGCCTGATAACATATCATGCTAAAATTTTCCAAATATTTAGAGAATTAGATCAAGAATATGATCAAAAAATATCATGAGATAAAGTTTAACGGATAAAAAGATATGAATCTTTCAACTTCATATGCCGAAATTTCAGTTTCATCGTCTACTCAAAGCTTGATAACTGCAATTCCCTGTTCTTAAACTTTGAAGCCACACAACATAACCGCCTCCAACTCATACAAAATTCACTAGCTAGAGCCGTCACCAGAACACCCAGACATCACCCCCATCCTCAAGTCACGTCACTGGCTGAAAATCCCAAAGCGAATCCACTTCAAAGTTCTCTCCTTAACCTACAACTCCTTACATGCTCCCAGCCCAGATATCTTCGCAAACTGTTCCGTCTTAGTAGCTGTTTCGCCCCTCTCATCCTATGGTAACTGGACCCAAACCACCATAGACAACCCTTACAGACAACCCTTTTGACTCAACACAGCACTCGTGAATAAGCTGGTGCCCCATGCTTGGATTTCAAGTAGTGCTTTAGAAATTTGGAGATTACGATTACAAGAAGAAGAGAAAGAAGGATAATGATGATGACGATGATAATTGAGATGACATACACATTCGTTTGTGGCAAATCATCAACTTCATTTAGCGGAGACAGATCACTGCAGTCATCTTCATTCGTTGACTTCACATCCACTAAAGCAGTTACAGTATCATATATAAAAGATTAATCATAAACTTATGTATACGGGGGCGCCGTAACAAATGCGCGCACGCAAAAGCGCGCAGACAAATGCGCGCAGACAAATGCACGCAGACAATTGCGCGCAAAGCGCGCAACAGGGACCTTCCCAGTCAAAAGAGCGCAGACAAAAGCGCGCAAAAAAGCGCGCAAAAAAGCGCGCAAAAAAGGAAATGATGAGAACAATTAAAAAGAACAATGTTTCATAAGTGTTTCATAGGCTCTCCATATGTCCGACTTGTTATGCTGATTTTCGGCGTATATTCCTTAAAGGTTCGCCTTATTTTCGCAGTCTATTCTTTCGTATGTTTTCTCATCGGAGTTGAAGAACAATGACGATAGGATATGTTGAGCCTAGAATTTGAACTCTATATCTTCTTCACATTTCTAGCGAGGCACTATTTGACTCTATTCGATTTACTTCGTTTCGTCTTTACTACATTGCGTTTAAGAACAACGTTTCGTCTATATTTCATTTCGTTTAGGATTAAATGTTACGTTGAAGAACAATGACGATAGGATATGTTGAGCCTAGAATTTGAACTTCAATGAGCATAACTTTATATGTTCCGTTTCTATATTTCTAACAATCTCTTTCATTATGTTTAGATGCTGATTCAATAAAATAAAAGTAAAATTTATTGGGTCTATGTGTTCTTATTTGCGCGCATTTGTCTGCGCGCATTTGTCGTGCGCGATTTTGTTACTGCGCGCATTTGTCTGCGCGCATTTGTCTGCGCGCTTTTGCGTGCGCGCTTTTGACTGGACACCGTATACGGGTAATCGCTGCCTAAAAAGTTTCTGCAAATCCAATTGACCAAATGCTTAATCTAACAAAGAGATTAAGGAAGAATGTTCTTTTCATCTAATCAATAAACCACTACGCAGAAAATTTCCTTACAGGAAAAACTTTTAAAGATGGTCAAGCACAATGAAGTAAGCAAATAGAATTTCAAATTAAAACAAGATACTAACATGTGATATCGTGACACTGAGATTGCTCAACTCCTTCGTCTTTGCCTGCGAAGCAAGACCTAAACAAAAAATGTAAGGATTGCAAGACCATATTCCACTTCACACATAACAGAAAGCAATTTAACACAATGCAATCTATTATAATGCAAATATCTTATTTAAACCAGAGATATTATTAACACAGTTATTTATTGAATTCAACAATTTACTCAACTTCAATCAGAAATATTTGCCTTAAGTGTGGAATAGTTTATCTCTGCTTTCATATTTCTTGGCATGTCTAGGTCTTCCTGTGTCAGACATTCCTCTGTCTGTGTCTACAGCTCAGTCAACCCCTGCCACTGTCTGTCAGTCTCTATCTCTGTCTCTGTCGTTTTATTTCTTTCATAGCCTGTGTATGTGTTCTTACCCAGGTGGGTCAGTGAAAAGAGCCCGGCTGGCATGGAAGAATGGAACCTTTGATTTGTTGGGTGAAGAAAGAAAAGATGAAAACAAATCCTCTGTTGGCTGTTCCGAATTGCTAAAACAAACGGATACACCAAATATCATTATGTAACACAGCACAAAGCAATCAAATCAAACATAAAGTCATAATAAGCTGTAATTTAATAAAGTGAAGTAATTGTTTGTGATGGCAAATAGTTAAAACAAAACATTGACAGTAATCATGTGTGAGATACTCGATTTCTAACTAATTACAAAGATAAAGTGCACTAAGTCTGACCATTAGGTGTTGGTACCGGTAATATTAGATGCTAGGTTTTAGATGAACTAACATGAAGCCAATCCGGGAAAGAATATAACATGACAATGAGGATACAACATAATCTGAATTTTGGAATTTGTTAAGCCTTAAGGGAACACACTGACATGGTGACAACAAAACAAATAGCTATAGGATAAGACCATGGACAGACAAGATTGCATTCTTGGTCACTGGAAACACTATGCTACTAGCTTTGGTGACTCAACCAGGGTTGGGTGAATGAGGGTCATTCATGGAGTCACAGAAACCTCAACAGATGAGGTATTGTCAAGCTCTGCACCCGGGCGAGAGCCAACTAGTGCTCTGTATGTCAACGAGTCATGTAGCAGTAAAATAAAATATAGTATATCACTCTCAATAAAGAATATACTTACTTACATTGTGCTACTTACTTATTTATTGCATTTTGCAAAAAAGCATCGGAATAAATGTCTAGAAACAGGCCACTTCTGGAGCATATAAAACACTGCCAATGGAGATTCCCATCTTGCCAACTCATGAAGGAAGGAAGCATATCATCACATAATTATCAAACTTATGACATGCAGAAATTTACAGAATTATTTGCCTACTTATCTACACAACCTTTCTTTCTGTTTGAAAGATAATATGGTGTACAATTTACTTACATCTGTAATTTTGGACCTCTTCTATCACCACACTGAAATGAAAAGAGATTTAACTGACTCAACAAACGGCAATTATTCACTCCCAACAGCAAACAGCTAAGCAGCAATTTCTAACATTTTAGACCTCAAACTACGCTGAGACAACGTAGCAGGTGTATGCTGACAAATCAGACATTCCATTCACAGTAAACATCATCTTCGTCACTGTCACCCTTGCTCATCTCCTCTTTCTTCTCATTTCTTTACCCTCTGCTTTCTCTCCATTCAGCTCTTAATTATCATCCTCTTTCTTGATTATAACCTTCCATTAATCCTCTCACAGATACCTTTCCTCATGAATTTATTCCTCCTCTTCCTCTTCTCTTAACCATTCCGCTTGCTATCATTTACAATCCTTTTCATTCTTGCTGTTATTGTTTGTGAAATACTACATAGACATTCATTTAAACTATTGACAGATATTTTTCGCATAGTTTTTTATCGTTTAAAATTTTTTTATGTAACTTTTTTATTTATTTACTGTCTATTATTATTTTCCTTAATTTAATTTTTGTCTGATATTCCATATGTTTTCCCTAATAATGTTTTACCTAATAAACTGTGCTACCTACGTTTCCATACCAATGAGAGAATGTGAAACTTATTCACTTTACTCCTAGTAATGCTGTTTGGTCATGATAGTCACAGTGCCTCTGGTATCTTACCTGTTGTCTTCCTGTGGCTCGAACAACAAACCCTTTGGTACGGCTAAGCAACGCCGGCGAACAGTAGACCCCATAAGGAAGCCCATCATTCCGCTGGCGAATTATAGGCACCTTCTTCAGCACTGTGGAACATCTTAAAAATTGAAACCCATTTCATTAGTACTCGTCTAAGTTTGTTTTACAATGCAGTTCCATTGACGTCATCTTATTATGTACCCAAAGTACAGTATATAACTTTATATATATATATAATATATATATAATTAGTTTATTGCACGTTCAACTCTGGTTATACAATCATGAATGATAGCAAAGCTTATGCTATGGATAAACCCTCATCTTATTATACAACTGTTTTAAATTGGTGTCTTTTGTAACATCTGGTACTTGCCGTAGCCTTCCAGTGGTGAATGGAACGGGTTCTGGGTTGAAAATACTCGGCTTCTCTTCAACGTCCTTTGCACAGACTGCAAAGGACTTTGTAACCGAGTAGCGAGAATTTTGTCCAACCTACAAAATAACATCTTTCTACAAAAAAAATAATCCCAGCTCCCAATAATGCCACTCAATTAATAAAATTCCAAAAAACAAAACATTAAATTGTAGTAGATAGCATGGCAGTTTATTAATTTTGTCTATTAATAAAAAATGCAAAAGATGGACGACTTAAAATTAATATTAAATATGCAGTGAAGAATGACACTGATGAATAATTGGGATCATAAGAGAAGAGAAAAAATAATTAGAAAAAAATAATTAGAATTATAAGATAAGAGAACATATGATTAACTGAATAACTAGATGAATGACTGAACAAAATATCAATTTAATTCAATAAATACCAAACTATAACTTGATTATTCAACATTTAGTTAATCGATGGACTGAATTGATGTGAAATGAATTGATTGATAGATTAATGTCAAGCAGCCACACCTTCTGAAGGCCTGCATATCTCAATGGAGATTTCTGTCTCTGATTCAGTATGGGAGGCAACTGTGGACGTGATGGAAGGCCCGTCTTGAACTCATTTGCACCGACTCCACTAGATGGCGGACTTCTTCTTTTCAGCGCGTCATCCTGGTGGTGCTTCTGGTCAAATGGACTGTTCGCTTTTGAGGCGGACCTCTGCCATTGAACGTCGACACTCATCTCTAACAATACAGACATATTCCACTTTACAACAATCACAGCCACAATGTAATAATGGCGAAGCTTGCAATGTTCGACATAAATTCCTAAAAAACTGTGATCAACCATTGAGGGATTTTTGACTGCATGGCAATCATGACAATTTTATTACCAATAAAACAACAACAGCATAGGCCCTATGCTATTTGCCCATCAGTTTTGGTTGGCATCAGTGTGCATGCCAGAATTGCACAACAATGAAAATCAATGACGTCTTAATTGCAGAGATAAGTACCGCATCGAAATTTAAAATTTAATTTAAAATTTCTATATCTCGGGATTTAAAGTGAATACAGAGTTGAAAATAGCTCTACTGGATGGTCCTGGTGAACGTCCGTTTATATACAATGTTTCAGGACAATAGCTGCAAAACTGAGGGCATGCATTCTGGACAACCATACAAACATACTGTTACATACATAGGCTACAAACATACATACATACATATACATACATACACATACATACATACATACATACATACATACATACATACATACACACATACATACAAACATACACACATACATACAAACTTACATACATACCCACATTCTCCTTTATAGATATAGATATATGAGATAACATCATAACATTAAGACTAACATTTTTTGCATTCAGAAACGACCGTTGAAGGAAGACTTTAGGATCCAAAAGTCAACAGAATATCACAGTAGGCGCCTCAGTCGGAGTAATCCATTGACATTTAGTTCAAGACTTATATCCAGGAACAAAGTGCATTTCTATATTATTGTAATTACTACACTATTGATTTGTCTCACTTTCGTATACATGTAGGATTGTAGGCCTACAAGTCTAATAACACTATAGTGGCACAACAGGTGATTCCAACAAGTCGCAGGTCTTCTTGACTGTCGACCTATACTTCGCCGACAGTACTGCTACCCAGTCAGAGCCCTGCGCCGGCCGCGCCGCGCCGCCGCCGCCGACAAGTCTTGGGCGCCGCCGCCGCCGATTTTTTGGGTCGGCGCGCCGGCGCCGCCGCCGCCGAAAATTTGTCGGCGCGCCGCCGGTGCCACGTTGATTCGTTTATTTCTTTTTGTTGCATTTTTCAACTCTTGCATGATTTCGTGAAAGAAATTGTTGCGTCAGTGCGAAATAGATTCTTTTTTTATCTACTTTGATTTTCCTGGCGATTTGCGTCAATGCTATGAAACCTATGATGTTGCCTATTCGTTTTGACTTTTTGGAACAGTGCGCTCAACGTTTAAGCATTTGTTGATTTTGTGGTTTGGTTTGAATTACGGCAGCAACGATGGTAAGAAGAACTCGAGGTCAGCAGTGAATTATTATGCCGTGTGTGCCTTCTTGCCTGATAGTCCGACCGTACGCTAGGATGGAACAGAGCCATCTGGCCTCTAGTATTAGGATACACGTTACAATCACTTGCAAAGATGTGGCGCTCTGCAATTTATGTAGGTGATTGGTCGCTTCTGCAGGCTTGTGATTTTCCATTACCGGTCAGTTATTACCTAATTCCAAATTTTCCAACCAGTATCAAACTCCCATGCTGTACGTGATCTATGTGAAATTGGTAATTAAACTTTCGAACATTAATAGGCCTGTCCAAATGCACAATGGAGCAATGTTAGGCATTTGGTCAATACATCCTATTTTGTCAGCAATTTGAGCAGCATCTCACAATTGGGATAAGATTAGGAAAAGAAAGACTTTTTCGCATAAAACAAGTGTAACCTATTATTACCTGGCTTGTTTAGATCGAAAGACTTGTGTATGGCAAATCGGTCGGTTTAAAGAAGACGCTAAGAGCTTCGCGTGGAAGTCGTTTGTATTATTGACCGATAAATCAGGAAAGGTGGTGAATTCTGATCAGTGGGCTTTGATAAGGTAAAATTAAAGAACTGCCAGTACCCCCATCTTTTGACGAGATTACATGTATTCATTCACGATAATTCCCATTTTGTGGCAGACAAATATTTCTACGCAAACACAGCATGTATGTATGTATGTATGTGTGTGTGTGTATGCATGTATGTATGTATGTATGTATGTATGTATGTATGTATGTATGTATTTATGTATGTATGTAAGTATGTATGTATGTATGTATGTATGTATGTATGTATGTATGTATGTGTGTATATGTATGTATGTATGTATGTATGTATGTATGTATGTATGTATGTGTGTATGCATGTATATGTATGCATGCATGTGTATATGTATGTACTATGTATGTATGTATGCGTGCAGCTATACAATTTAAACAGATTGGGTCAAGAAAATGGGCCTCATTCGGCAGGTGAAAGAAATTATATGTAAAAAATATATTTTAAAAAACCAATTTATTTTTCGAGTAGGCCTAATATAAGGCAGGTCAAAAGTAAAATAGGCAGGTAGCGCCGCCACTGCGCAAACAGTTCTTTAATATCTATTAGTAGGTTACGTAAGCTGAAGGCCTGAATTTTAAAACGTTGTCATGGTTTTTTTTATCAAGCCTTTGCAGAATTTTGTAATAAAACGTTAATTTAGAGAATAATTGTTTCTAATCAATATTGACTAAAGACAAGATAATCGACAAAATAATGGCTAGACACGCTTATCTTGATAATATGGGTTCTTGTGTAACAACATTCAAAATAAGTATGCGACGCTGGAGCAGTAATTTCACGACGCCGCGCTGCGCCGCCGACGCCGACATTTTGAGGGCGCCGCCGCCGTCGATTTTTGTTTGTCGGCGCGCCGCCGCCGCCGACCAAAAATGACCGGCGCGCCGCCGCCGACACTCTCATATCGGCGCAGGGCTCTATACCCAGTTACCAAGCTATGGAATGCCGATAGCCCGTAAATTACTCTATCAACGATTTATACTGCTCGGGTTATGGTACACTGATGATGTACAAAATGATCAAATAAAGTCAGGTCATTGAGAATAAGGAGCATTGGTTCAGGTAAACATTGTAGACTGCTGTGTCCTAGCCTAAAAAGCCAATTAAGGCCACTAAGGTGAAGGTCTTAATGTGACCATATGGACTCATAAAACAAAAACATTCCAGAGCAAATAAAATGTCATGCATGCACTGCCATTACTTTATTCAGACACAAGGCTCATACATCAACTCACCTATACACATAATACTTTATACTCCATGCACATACAGACAATAACTGCAATAACATGCGCAGACGTGCGCACACGCGCGCGCGCCAGTGGCGGCGCTAGGGGGGCTGGGGGCTCAGCCCCCTAAAAAAAGGGACATTCGAAAAAAAAATTACAGTGAAATATCCTCGATTTTGGGCTGACGACTAAAAAAAAAAGGTCGTCAGAAATTTTGGCGGAGAAAACGGAAAATTTTCATGAGATTTCGGTCGAGGCTTCAGCCCCCCGAAACTGAAATCCTGGCGCCGCCACTGGCACGCGCGCGCGCGCGCGCGCACACACACACACACACACACACACACACACACACACACACACACACACACACACACTTCAGCATCATGCAGTGGTGAATGTATACACATGCTATGAACACCTCCCTACCTTCAGTCACTGTTTACTCCTTATATTCCTCCTCGTTGCCTGCGATCATCAGACATAGGTCTTTTATTTGAGCCTCGATGCAGAACTGTTATGGGCTCGCGTGCATTCCATGCCTCTGCTCCCAAAGAATGGAATCTACTTCCACTCTCTCTTCGTTGCTCAAATTCACTCCCAACCATGGGCGCCCGCACATAGGGCAAGAGGGGGCACTTGCCCCTCCTGGAAAATTGAAACCTATTTTTTTAAAACTACTACTTTTAGGGTTTATTACAAATTTCTTCGCATTAGAGAATAAAAAACCTAATTTTAACTAATACTTTTCGATTTTTGAAACAAATTTCTTTGCAAAAAGAAACAATTCATATTAGAAATGTTAAAAAGTGAAACTGAGAAATTTACATCAAGAAACCTCTAAGAAAAATACCTGTGCATGCTCTTAACTCCCTGCTTTGCATTTTTTATCTCTTGCTACAAATTTTTTTAACCTTGATTATCCTGTTTTGCCCCCCTCCTGCAAAAATTTCTGCGGGACTCCATGCTCCCTACCTTCAAAAAACGGCTCAAAACTCACTATTTCTCTTTGGCCTTCAAGCACATGGACCTTTAACTGCATCTTCCTCTGGCGGCTAACTATCCGCGCCTCAGATTCACATTTTAGTGTGACCTTGTGCGCGTAATAAATTTATGTAATAATGATAAAATAATAATGAAAATAAAGACATGCCCGAAGGGGGCCCAAAATTTTCGGTGATCTTTGCCAGAAAAATTTGATCTGCCAAAATAACTGATGACTTTTTTAGTCATCAGTCACTCTGGTCGAAGTAATCTCTGCAAGCAGGGGCTTCTATCTCTATACATGGCGGGCGCAGCTTGCGCCCAGTGAAAAATAGGGGGGGATCAGAAGACAGCCAAAATTCACGTCGGTTGGGGGGAAGGTCGGACATGGAGGGCAGCGTTCAATGTAGGTATCACTAGGAGGAAGATTCCCCCCAGAAAATACTTCCCCTCCATATAAATTTGGACAAAATGGTAGGCCTAATAGTTTTTAGCAAAATGTATAGGCCTACACTTTGAGTTTTTTGTTAGGCTACTATTTGCATTTTTGAATTATATGAACTGCTATAACAGCTATAATATACCATAATAAAAATTTCCTATTACATGATTATAGTTATGTTTTACTATTTTAATAAATAATACAATCATATTAAAATTGAAAAAAATAATATTAATACAAATACTATTTTGCACAACCTTCATTCCCACACTAGAGAAGGGCTTCATTCCCACACTAGAGGAGGGCTTCTCTCCAATGTTATCTTTCAAATTTAAGACAGTCAAATTTGGTCCTTGAACACTTAGTAAAGTAACATCATTATTACGTGGGCTTACAATGTATTCCCTTCATTGTATTTTATTGTATTGCATTGTGCTCTAAAAAGTTATGTAACGCCTCTCGAGCGCACACTGATCAGAGGCGCAAAACATATGGCTGCCCAATTTTGGCAGCAATTCCTCCACTGAAATAGTAGAGTAATTTTGCTAAGAGGACAGCTTAAAATGCTGAAATTGCAATGCGGAAATCGCAAAAATTTCTTATGGGGAGGGGCACATTCCCGCCCCATACCAGGTCCATTCTCGACGCTACACATGCTTCGGCGATCGTCTGCTGGATGCTCGTTGGTCCCCTCCAAACAAACCTTCATTCCCACACTAGAGGAGGGCATGCGCTAGATTACATTATATCGCATACATAGAGGAAGGCCGGTGCAGAAAAGGGGGGGGAAGAAGATGGATTGCGCCCGGTTGCTTAGGGGGGATAGAAGCCCCTGTCTGCAAGCAATAATATACTATGGCCTCTTAGTATTCTACTTTTCGCTCCCGCCTGCATTGATTTAATGGCTTGTTGAAACCAAATGGGGAGCACGTCCTATACACTTTTTAAATGGAGGATTGGCCCCCTGGATCCGCCCCTGACTGGTGCTACATGCATGACTTACCTGCATAATTGCAAGCAAAGACAGCATGAAACACAAATACACATTGACTGAACAGACAAAATAAAATATGTACATATATATATATCATATAAATATATATACATGTATATATAAAACTTCTTTTAAGCACGCCACAGAAAGACAGACAAACAAGCAAACAGACAGACACACACACAGACAGACACACAGACAGACACACAGACAGAAGACAGGCACAGTCACTCACGCACAGAGCAACACACACACAGACACACACCCGTTTTCATGCATGATCGGATTACATGCAGCTCTACATGCACAAGAACAGATGCTTAAATTTCAGTGACTGGTGCAGATAATGTTAATCTATGGGCAGACTTAATGCAAAGACTTGACAAGTATTTGCACATGTAATTCACGTACACATACTGTAGGTGTGCTGTCTATGTATTACATACAGAACAGTAAGATGTTCTGATCAGACTGTTTTTCTAAACCGGTTAACCTATCTGGTTCTGTTTAGTCTCTAAGCCATCGTTGTTCCCAAGGTGTCCACTGATAAACTTGTCTCACTGCATTTCTGCACTCTCGGCTCTTGCTACAAGGTTTGCCCTAGCAACCAATAGAAAACACTGGCCAAGGGGCCGTCTCAGAAACCCAAGCAGCGGTAATTAATATCCTTGGTCTAGTATACAGGACAGGACTTGTGAAAGTCTACTACATGTATACAGTCCCTGACATTAGTATGTTAACATACACGAATTGATAGCGTCAGGTCCCTATAAAAAATACCGAATCTGTATGTGCATCGTACGGAGAAATTTTTGGCTATGAGCCACAACAATGTAGGCCACTGCAATTACATTTTCTGAAAATTACACAGCAGTGTAACCTAAGTATATCCACAAGTGTTGGCAGTTAGGTGAAGTTTAAACAACCTTTACTGAATGTTTAGAAATTCAGACTGCATTTCAGTTTCACGTTAGGAGCAAAAACTCTGTCTCAGTTTGTAAATTATACTCTTCCTCTCCTTGTAAACACGTACGTTTGTAACTGTAATTTACAACTTGTATCATGCCATTGTCACACACAAACTGATCGTGCTCCAACACCATGCCATAATCGCAAAATCTTCAGATCAGTCTGATCTGGGCTGATCTGAATATTTTTATGATCATGTCCATCATAGAGGCAGCCATGCAGGGCAAGCAATTTGGATAAGCAGCTGTCACGTTGAAAATGAAATGACATAAGCAACCGAGCAGAGTTCCAGATCCAGATCCTGCAACCGAAAAAACGTGTTCACCACCAAGAACATTTCTTGCAGATAAAAAGAACTTGATAAACTCTTTGAATGAAGATAATCATCATAAGATTGGATTTGGGATGAGCAATGGAGCGGATGAAAGAACTTGTCGCTGAGGCGTGAAGCACCGAGCAGGGGCCGAGGGAAGGGGATATGCCCATCCTTATTGTTGAAAATATTCTGAGTTTCCAAACTGCAATGGTAGCATTTGTTCTAAAATTTATAATGATTGACATTTTTGATTAATGAAAAGTTGACATTCAATGCCTTCTAGTTACCAATGGTTCTAAAATTTTAAATTCTACAGATGCAATACTACGATTACACTCTGTTTCTGCAACTCTACTTTAGACCTAACTTAAGTACCGGTAACTAAAATCCATTTTACTTTTACTTTTACTTTAAGTACTTTTGCCCGATACTTTCAACAACATTGCTTAAAATTAACTTTCAAATATCCAGATATCTTACAGCATATGATTAAGTGCACATCAGATTCACATATCTGTGTAACTTTGTATGCATACATTATTTTGTGGACAAAAATAAACAAATAAAAAATTTAACACATTCTAAAAGGAAAATCTGACAAAATAATCAATCAGAAATGTAAAAATCAAAAAATAATTGGTAACACTTTATTAAAAGAACTTTCAACAAATATCCAATTCTAAATTCCAACCGAAAATTTGAGCATACTCTGTAATATTTTTGGACTTCATGAGAGAAAAATTACCTAATGTTGGACTGAATATATCCAGAGATTTGTAACTGTTGCTGATGTTATTGGAACAATTTTAATATGCCAATTTTTTCAACATGTCCCAAAGATCATATCTAACTTAATATCCAATGAGAAAGAATCCAAAACTGTGTTTCTGAAAGAAAAAAATTGATATGAAAAGCAGATAATTGAAAAGCTACAGCTACATAAGAAGTCATTGTAAAGACTAAAGAGTTTCGTCGGTAGGCCTAAGGATTCACAACGTTTTACAGAGCAAACCAATTACAATAAATATTGCAACATACATCAACAACAGAGGTCAAATAAACTTACCTGAGACATATCTTGATTTTGTCAACATCAACACCTATAAACATCTTTTTCTACACATTGCTCATAAGCACATAAGAAAACTAAACAAATTAGTTTTACTCCAAGAAGAAAAATGTTGAATATAATTATCACTATAGGCTATAGCAAAGTCTTTACTAATAAAATTAATCAAAGATAAAAGCAAAAAACTAATACCTTTGATCAATCTTGCCATATATAACTAATTGTTAATAACCAAAAACAATGAGACATTTGATGCCTTTAAATCAGCAAAACACATTTTTCTATGCAAACTTGATATTCTCTGTGCACACACTCTATGGTTTTTGTACCTATTTCTCCCAGCAGATTTGATTAGATTTGAATCCATAAAATTATTTAAAAGCTTAGAACATGATTAACACAGAGGTACGATCTTATTCTGCAACTCTTAACCACCCAGCAGAAACATTGAATAATCATACTATATTTTTAGACTGAATGCCATTAGTAACTATGGACAAGTTTTTAATACGACTGTAGAATTTCAGGGAATGAAATTAAACCCATGGACTCCAGACGCCATCATGGAGATCAGGGTCACAGAGTGGGTCATCCTCAGGAAACCGTACAGGAACTGCAATTGACCGGTAGTACTCTAAACGATTCAAAAGCTGAACTGCAATATCCTGGTTCTCTTGGAAAACGTCCGTAGTTTCCTTGGGATCTTTGGAAAGGTCAAACAACCATATGTTCTTCTGTCTTGGATCTGGGTCCGGGATGGATTCTAATGCAGGATCCTCAGGTGGTGCCACCCAGCTTCCGTTTCCTAGGTAACAGAAGAAATCATGTAGACATTTCTATAGCCATGTGGAGTCTTACAAAACATTGTCTTTGAATAGTCACGTATAAGAAGTGTCACGTAAAGAATCATGAATTCTAATTCTAAGAACACAAAAACGGCACGAACACTTAGACGTCATATTTATAACAACAAAAATTATAATGGCATAATAATCGGACTGGGAGCGCTTCTGAGTAGCTTACCTTGAAGTTGCATTATATAAAAACTCAATGATAATAATGAATATAATAATAATAATAATAACAACAACAACAACAACAACAACAACAACAACAACAACAATAATAATAATACTAATACTAATAATAATAATAGTATAACTCTCTTTCCATCTAAAACAGTTTCAGGTCATTCAAAATTCTCTATCCTTAGTTGATACATGTTCCTCTTCTTCATTTGCTACATTAGATTGTTGTTATGAGCTTCACTGGCATAAAACTGGTGTATTATCATTTAACACTTTATCGACATGACTGTACTAAAGAACCAATGCAGCTCGTCATTAATGAGTGAAGGTTGTATGCCAGACCTTTGAAGCTTAATCTATCTAACTGCATATTGCCTTTCTAACTGTTGTGCTGTTCTATCACAGACGTATTGCTAAGACTCAACTTCAGGATAAATGTTAAGATCATGAGTTTTCAGCTGCTGGGCTTCTGGTGCCGTAACGAAACTGCGGAGGACAAAAGCGCACAGAAAATGCGCGCAGACAATAGCGCGCAACAGGAACCTTCCCGACAAAAGGGTGCAGACAAAAGCGCGCAACCAAAACGCGCTACTACCCGGGAGAGTATTTAATGTTGACCAATAATGATTAATAACGTACTGTCTAAGGCTAAACTATTGGATATGTTAATATGATGTAGAACAGAACCATGTAAATTAAATGCGAATATTGTCGAATTAAAGTCTAATTACAGAGTTTTCGACATCTGCAAGCACTGGTTCCAACATATGGAACCATTCCATTGGATGAGTCCATGAGCGGAGTTGCTCAAAACGTTAGCATATAGGCCCTAAACTGGTCTCAGTTTCACTCGCTTAGTTTATCAACTTGACAAAATAGAAGGACAATTTATAGCCTACCTTAATTATATTAGTCTTTCTGTAGGCCTAGTCCAGTATGTGATTTGTGTTCCTGTGCCTGCCTACAGTTTGGCTTATAGTACTAATGAACTTTCAGAACATTTACGACAATTTCGTTTAAATAATGTTCGATAATTCTCGTGTTTTGTTGCGCCTAAATTTTTACAAACCTTATTAATTTTGAGTAAAAGTAAAATTAAATTCTCCTTAAATTAATAATAATGTCTATTTGTTCTTGTCGCGGTAATTTCTGCATGCATTTGTCTGCGTGCATTTCTCATGCACGCTTTTGTGACTGCTCGCATTTCTCTGCGCGCATTGTGCACTTTTGCTCTGCACGCTTTTGACGGGTCACCAGACTTCTATTTGGAATCATTTAAAATTAGTCACAGGTTTGGTCAACTTTCAATCATCATACAAATCGCCATGACTCATTATATTTCTGCATCTTTAACTGACTCTTTCATGCTAATTACACTTATTCCTCAGATTCAGACTTTCAGCAAGAATAGTAATTGCTTTAAACAAATATAAGATAAGAATATTCTTTAATTCACCAATTGCTAACCGCATTTTGGTTTACAGACATGGCAAAATGAAATAAAATATAATTAATATACATAGTGGAGTAATGGATAACGGAGTTCAGTTAATTTCCATGGTATCAGAAGAATTTAAAATGTTGGAAGTCCGTGAAGTAGATTTAAAAAAGTATTATTTAATTTGATTCCAATGTACGTCCAGTTAAGAAGAGCATGGCCTGAAAACACTAGGATCAACGGTACTCCATGATGACGGTCCGACAGAGGACCAAAGATCCAGTACCAAAATTGTCCAGTTTGGAAAAGTAAATACAACACTGTAGATCACGCATATGTTACTGAAACCAGAGAAGGTTCAAAAGAACAACAGCAAAGACTGCAAGAGCAGCAAGAGAGTATTCTTAAGTGCAGCAGCACTAGTTTAAAAGGCAAAAATGTCTATATCAATCCTTACATTGTCAAATGAAACAAATGCCAATGCTGCTAACAATGCTGATAATAAAGGTACAAGAATATTTATTACACCTGACATTAGAACTTCGCCAGCCACAAGAATATCATTTTCATACATACAAACTCGTCGTTCTTTCAGAACTCGAAACGTCAGTCAGGTCAACAGCAGTTCCATCTGAGAGGTAATTAAAGGTGCTAAGCAAATTACTAGACACACTCACATATGCATAGTATTATGATACAATCTGGTTTAAAGAAAGTCAGCAAGATACATATAAAGCTAATAATAATTAAAAAAAATAGACGGCCAATGAAACAGTAGAAATCTGCCAACCTGGATCGCCTGTAATAAGTTTCCAGTTTCCAACTCGAATAGCAGCCGCAATACGATTGTCGAAATTGGAAATGTTCATGTTGGATCCATGTAAAGGTGCCAGTGGATCAATGTTGTGCAAAAGCTCATCACGTGGACTATCGGCTCCTTCACTGATAACGTAAAATTGTCACACACTACTTTAGCAGTAAAACTAACAATAACAATAAAGCAGATTACAATTATGCTTCTTATTCGTGTGCAACCTACATGTATTGCACATAGTAATTCTTATTCTTATAATTATTCCAAGCGTATTTGTAATCATAACTTAAAATCAAATTCTTATTCCTTGTTCTTAAACTAATCTATTTCCTTCCAAGGACATAGCAGAAATTACAGAAGTTTAGAATTTCATTCTTTTATAAATTTTCTTTCAGGCAAATCTTCTTATAGTATCACTTCAAGTGATTCTCTTGAAATCTGATACCGATTCTTCTTTTTAATAATTGCTATATAATTCATGATTCAAATGGTCTTCGATTGATTCTCAGTCTTTTTTCCAGCCTCATAATTATTCTCATTCACAAATCACAATCATGGCAAACAAAAGCAAATCTCAACCTGATAGTTTCCCAAATATCAAATCCATCCAAGTCAAGTCCAGTAGTGTTGCCACCAGCCAGTTTTAGCAGCGTAGGGAAAAAGTCTGATACATGGATTAGACCAGTGTTGATTGTTCCAGGTTCCTTGATAAGAGGACTATTGACAAGACCCACTCCTCTCATTCCACCCTCCCAATGCGACGCCTTCCAGCCCCTAAGGGGCCAGTTGTTACCACCCGTACTCACTTGTCCACCATTATCTAAAAAAATATGAAATACTAAGTGGTTAAGTAGAAAACAAACAGATTTTATCCTGAACTAGTATAGATCTAGTTACATGGTGTGCTCAATATAGTGTAGCGGTCAGCTTGCCAGACTGTGTCAAGAGGTCGGGGTTAAATTCCTTTCAAAGATAAAAATTTGGAATGAGATTTCTGCTCTACCTGCACCTCCCATATAACTCAGCTATAACGAGTACAGCTGACCGTATTCCACCAGTGGAAATATAAGGTGGCATTGCAGAGGAAAGTACTGCATCTGCCATCATAATGCCAAGGCTAGGAATTATGTTGCTAGCATTTCATACTATGGCTGCCTCATAGATAGTTTAAGAGACAGATTTTTTCTAAATGAATTGATAACAATAACAAACTAATTTTATTCACATTAACTAAAATCTGACTTACATCCTACTGCAATTATTAAAAATGTAGGCTAATGGTTATAAATAAATGGTTTTAAATTCAGCATTTATACACTAGTTTCACTGACTTTTCACCAAGCTTCAGTGCAGCATGAACATAACTCATAAGTTACACAAGTCAAGTGATGCCCATAGTGAACAATTTACAAGTCATCACTAAAACACAATTTCTCCCGCCAATTCTTGAAATCTAGCGTTTCATTCCTATGTGCGATCTTGAAAACAGAAACAGTATAATCTACCCAGTACATTACTTCTTCCAACAGTTTTAGCTCTTCAATAATGAGTGCAGTGGCGGCGCTATGAAGGGCTGGAGGGCTAAGCCCCCTACAAGTGGCTCAGCCCCCTAAAAAAGGGCCATCCGAATTTTTTACATTGAAATATCCACGATTTTCGGCTGACGACTAAAAAAAAAGGTCGTCAGAAATTTTGATGGATAAAAATGTGAAATTTTCGTCGCGAGGCTTCAGCCACCCCAAAACTGAAATCCTGGCGCCGCCACTGAATGAGTGTGCAGGCCAAATGAAACTAAAGCAGATCATTGTTAAGTCTTAAACACCATCTGCCTACCCTATGTATCTCCATAATAAGTTTTAAATCACACAATTATCAGCCAGTGATGTCAACAATCAACAGTGCAATCAAATCATAAACACTGAGGGAAGACTCGACCTCCAATGAAGTCAAAGCCCTGGGAACAGAAAAACTGGACACCAAGACAGACATACGGCAATTGAACAGAACAGCATTACAACTTCAACTTTACATCAATAGTTGCCTCGAGTAACTGTGAACAAACTGGCAACAATCACCAAGAAAGATTGGCTGCTTAAAAAGCGCTGGGTTTAAACTAAAATGTCATGTGTTAGCATCAGATTCTGTTAGTTATCCCAATTTGCAAATGAAGAGTTAGCACATATTCCAAGGTTTATATAGATTACCCACGTGCTTTCCACTGTTCTTCACCTTGACTGCTGGGATAAATGATAATAAAACAAGCATAAACAGACTGATTAAAATACCTGTTGAGAATATTAGCACTGTGTTGTTCCAGAGCCCGGAAGTCTCTAAAGCATTGGTGATATTTCCAACAGCTTCATCGAGACACGATATCATGCCTAAATTGGAAATGTAAACATTCGAAAAAGAAATTTCAAATCGACCACTTTAACAAATTTTTTATAGACATCCCATTATACCTAATCATTACAACTTAGCTGGCTCAGTAGTATACATATTGAAGTGATTTAATACTAAGATATGGATAAATTGAGTAGAAATTTCCTGCATTTCTATTATCTGCCCCAGGTGTGGAACAGCATTAGGCTATATACTAAACATGCCATAATACAGTGATGAATAAACTCTCCTGGCTTGGCCGATCAGGAGCGTTCCAACACTTAGGCCTTTAGTGTTAAGTTACCGAACCTGTTGTAGCCGACCTGCGTGTCGTGCGAAGCTGGCCGTATTTCGTATAACTTGTACCTGTAATCGTTCTGCGGTGAGTCAGATTGAATTTGAATAAACGAATATTATATAGTAATTGCAACAATTAAATCAACTCTGTACTTATCTCACAGTAAGGAAGTCTGGGAAGAATCCGAACCCAACATATTTGCATAAAGAACTATCAGCAGTCATTTCATTAAAGTTTTGAATATGGTAATGGCCGCGCATTGTTGTAAGATCCAAGGCATTGATGACGAATATTCTGAATGTGGTTCTACATTAGGGTGACCATACGTCCCGGTTTTCCGGGACATGTCTAGGGCTGCCAACCGTCCCGGATTCGCCGGAACTGTCCCGGAATCGGCCCTCTGCGTCCCGTGTCCCGGATTGATCCCACATTGTCCCGGAATTTGTAAAGATCCGTTTCAAAAAATGTTTTTCTTATTTTGCACACTAAACTCAGTAAGTTGTACGATATTAAGCTTAACTTGACTGAACATTTAATGCTGGACGGGTCAATCTTCCAAACGTTACAAGCCACTGACAGTCAGTATAGCCTATCATATTGCGTCATACGTAGACTACCGTCAATCCGTTTTTAATACTTTTTGCGAGGGATTGTCTTTTTTAGTGTTGCCTATTTTAGATCCTAAATTGGACTGACACAGCATTAAACAATTACATTAGGCCTACGCATTGTATGCAGCTATGTGGACAGTGAAACTTGGTAATGGAACATCGAGAAACTAGCTGCGTCCCGGAATCGATCGCGTCCCGGAATGACAAAATCCAAAGTTGGCAGCCCTAGACATGTCCCGGTTTTCTGTAGTGCGTCCCGGTGTCCCGACGACTTAGGCAAAATGGCCAAATTGTCCCGGTTTTTGGTTAGAGGAAAATTTGAATCTTGAAAACGCCAGTTTTATGTAAATCACAGAACAAAGTGTAGTTTATAACCTTTAAAAAAGTCGTAACGAAAGAGAAGCTATAGGCAAATGGAATAATATTATATTACATCTGTAGTAGGCTAGTGCGTTTAGTTAATAGATTTAAAGAATTATCATGGTTTAACGAGAAAGTTTTCATAATAGGCCTAGGAGGCCTACAATTTGAATGGAGGCCAAAGATCTATATCGACTCCGGCATATCGCGCCATGGTCGTAATGGGAGTTCGACCGCTCATGACATCACTGAAATACAGCAATTTCTTTCGACAACTTAAAATTCTGTCACTGTAATGTGGAAATTCAAAACAAATTCGGATGGTGATGGGCACATTCACTCCCAAAACCTTTCTCTGCTAGGCGCTGAACGCCTCGATCTGCGGTCGTCCGCGCACCAGAAAACTTAAACTTCCTCTGGACTAGATTACCCACTGTGAACCGATTGAGAGATTGCTCTCAATTATAATAGAATGCTGCCATGGGCGGAGTTTATCAGGGGCTAGGGGGCTAAGCCCCCAAGAAGTTCCAGATTCATGTCATTACCGTGTAAATGGTATCATTTTCGGGTTTAACCCCTCAAGAACTTTCAACCAAATGACTAAAAAAGTCTGCAACTTTTTCGGCCGGGAAATATAATATAGGCCCTAGTGATTTTCATGAGATCTTAACTTGACGAATAAAAAAGGTCAACTTTTTTTGGTCGACACGAGAAAATATTGTCAGCGCCGCTCGTTCTGGACCAAGTTTTTTTAGCCCCCCACCCCAATCAGAAACCAAACTCTGCCCATGAGTGCTGCACTCAATGCACTGACGACTAGAGCAGGTTGCAGATTTCTACACTGAAATCTATGCTCAGCAGTGTCAGCACTAAATTTAATTGAGCCTATAGGTCTAGGCCCTCAATCGTAACTCTATGGCCCTGTAGTTAAGAAATTAGGCCTACAAATATTTTTCAAAAAAGTGTCCCGGTTTTTGGTGGCAAGAAAATGGTCAGCCTATTCTACATAATATCCATCACGAGAGTCACTCGTATTATGCCAACGAAATAGAAGTGTTTAGATCAGATCACAATAAATCAGATAAAATACCATACTTTAAAATACAGTAGCAAAATCATTAGCTGACCTGCATAAGTTCTCCTGGATGCGTCTGAGATATTCCTGTATGGTTCTTCGTACTTTTCAGGAACCTGCATTGGAGAATGAACTGCCTGGAAGGGAAGGTATAAAAAGAGAGGCTACAAAATAAAAAAGTCAATTTTATATAAAAGATATTGAATTTTTTAGTTAGGAAAAACATTTATTTGACACAAATTATTAGTTAAAAATTTAAGGATTATAAAACAAAATTACAACACAAGAAATTTTTGCCGTAAATGTGAATTACATGCTTTATCTTAAGTCTGCGAGATTCTGCCAATTTTGATTGCTCATAATTATGTACCAATAGTTGTTCTTGTAGATGAGTGCTGTCCAACTTGCGGCACTGAATTTGTGCACTTCGTGTCAAATGAAGAAAAAAGTCCTTCGTGGACTTTAAAATTGATTTCTAATGGTCGCTGTTGTTTGGACTACTACCAGTGTTTAATCTAGTCCCCCTCCTCTGGGGGGGGAATTCAGGTTTCTGGGGGGAGACAATTGAGCGTCCGAAGGACGCTCGTGAGGCGCGTAGCGCCGAGACCGGGAGGGGGAGGGGTATGGGGAGGAGGATGTGCCCCCTCCCCATCAGAAACTTTTTGAATTTTTACATTGCAATGGCAGCATTTTAAGGTGTCATCTTCACAAAATACCTGTACTTTTTCAGAGCCTCATCAGAAATTTTTTGAATTTCCACATTTCAATGGCAGCATTTTCAGGTGTCATCTTCACAAAATACCTGTACTTTTTCAGAGCCTCATCAGAAATTTTTTGAATTTCCATATTGCAATGGCAGCATTTTTTTTAGGTGTCATCTTTACAAAATACCTGTACTTTTTCAGAGCCTCATCAGAAACTTTTTGAATTTCCACATTGCAATGGCAGCATTTTAAGGTGTCATCTTCACAAAATACCTGTACTTTTTCAGAGCCTCATCAGAAATTTTTTGAATTTCCACATTGCAATGGTAGCATTTTAAGGTGTCATCTTAACAAAATAAACTTTTTAATAAAAAGAACTTTTTGAATTTCCACATTTCAATGGCAGTATTTTAAGGTGCCATCTTAAAAAAGCTGTCCTTTTTCAGTGCTTATAAGAGTGGCCTAAAACTTGAATAAATATAAGCAATACTTAAAAAATATTTTTGTGGGAGTTTCCACACTGTAATGGTATCCTTTCAAGATGCCATTTTAGCAAAATAACTCCATTATTTCATTACTGATAAAAAGTGTTTTAGGATTTCAATATATATATATATATATATATATATAAAATTATAATTACAATAAAAAATATCTTTATGTATCGAGTTCAGCAGCTCAGGTTCAGCAGGTCAGCTCTGTTGTTGCTGGGTTATTCTAATGAATAACTGCAGACATGACTATATAAGCTGACTTTTAAGCACTATAATCAGCCTATCTCTGTTTCCCAATAATTTTTATGGTCCTGAATTGCTGACCAAGATACACTTTCCGAAATCATATGGTACACAAATCAACCAAGAACTAATAAACTACTGGTACCAAAATCTGGAAGCCACAATATAGTAGGCTAATGATGTCGTTTTACTATGTGTTCAAATAATAGGACCAAACCATTTTGAAATTTGACAGTTTAAAATTTGAAGGATAACACTGGAGAGAAGCCATTCAGTTGTACAAGAATAGTAGGCTATTTGTACAAAAATTAACAGTAAGTTATACTCATTTTAGCCGGATTGTGTCATATATTATAATAGTAAAAAATTACTCTAACCATATAATAGAAAATAATATTATCGTATAAGTCTATTATCATAACAGTTCATGTAATGCGATGATGTAAACAGCAACTAAAAACTATTATCATTTGACGCATTTTTCTGGAGCGGATGTCATCTCTGTTTTTAGTTAGGAAAAATAGTGTTTGTACAAATATATACAGTAAGTTATACTCATTACAATATGATAATATCATAAAATTATTATAGTAGTAAATAATGTCATTATAATCATATAATAGTAAATAATATCACGGTATATTATAACACTTAATGTAAAACAATGATGAAAACAGTAACTAAAAAATAATATAATTTTGTGAAATTTTTCTGGGGGGGAATGTCAATCCTGGGGGGAACTTTTCCCCCCAGAGACGCCTAGATTAAACACTGGACTACTACCAGAAAGGGTAACCCGATCTTCTTTCTAACCAGGGATGTAGGGTCCCGTTAATCCCGTAGTTCATCAGGCAACTGACACAAGACTGGTACCGGTACGTATGGTTTTAACGACTGCTATTTCTGTATATTCAACTAAACTGTCTTGGCAATTCGCAAACCATCTCAAACCCTTCACTTCTAGTCAGTTGCTAAGATGTGTACACAGTGTAGGCCAACTGCACGTCTGTATGTGGGTGTGACCGTTCCTTAGGAGAGATAGTCCAGTTTGGAAGGAAACAATCCATAAGAGTCCCAGCAGGGCATGCGATTGGCGATGTCTTAGGCTCTTTCTCGACTGACGACTATGACTTCTCTTCAGACCGAAGACTGGCTCCAAAGACTCTTTATCAGTGGCGTCTACCAATGGGGGGGGATTGAGAGAACGTTCTCCCACGGTTTCTGAAAGTGGGGGGGGAGGTTGGCGGTTTTCGAGTGTAAATTGGGGAGGGTTGCTGAATTTTGATTAAATAAAGGCCTGAAATAGGAAAATTATTGTTTGAACATCATTTACGTATTGAAAACACAGTTACCTCGGACTATAACGAACCCACGGTTCGCTTGAAGTCACTTATATTTCGTAGGGAGCAGGACAACTCATAGACATTAGTGTCAGCCAGGTATCTGGCATGCAAGGGTGGAACACACCCATTCGGGGTTGACCTCTTATCACTAATCACGCTTACTTACGGAGCCAGGCCTTTTGGCAGGTGATGAAGGCAACAAAATTAATGATTGCGACGGTCGCGCAGCAGCCTAATGAAGCTAATAGCAGATGTTTCGCATTAGATTCCCAGCCAGCAGATCGCTGAAATGAATAAGAGCAGCTCTGATGTAAAGCATAGTCTTTTCATGCTAGAGGTGCAGCCGTAAAGTGCTAGAAGCTAGATGACAGTCGTTATATTGTAGACAACGTAATTTTACTGTTTCTGTTTTAAGTGTTTCTTATTTCGCGAGGAGTTGCATCGACACCAACAGGAGTTCTCAAGAGCAGCTGCTAAAGTTCCGTTAGACACTTGCTGCTGTGCCAGTGTAGCCTCCCTCCCACAGACAATTTCAGAGGAGAATTCAAATTCTTAGCTTCGAGTTTCTAAGCGCATGGACGGAGACTTAGGGAGTGGGACAGAAGGGAACGCTCCCCCCCAAAGTTTGTGCTGGGGAAACGGAGATGCTTACATCGTCCTAATATTTCAGATAGGCCTAAATATCCTTATAAATTACTACAGTGTTATCCCCTATTTATTCATAATGAGAATTTTTTAATATGGCAGCTTAAAAGCTACCATCAGTCTGCTAATTTAACAAATTAAACAATAACGGGACATTTATTGAGTCTTAAGTTAAACCACATCTCTGAGCACTGAAATCATGACAGCTTAAAAGACTACGGCTAATATGTTCAAGTCCAAAATTTATAAGCAATTGGGAGGCGACACTCTAAAGTATTAAACCATGGCTATCAGCATTGAAAAATGAGTAATTGTATTGAAATGACAGCTTAAAATCCTACCATTACTCTATTGGAAATTAAAATAGCTTAAACATCGATCGAGGAGGATATGTCCTTATTGAGGTCTTAAAACCATCTGTTTCAACAATGAAATTATGAGAATTTTTGACAGTACAGCTTCAAGTGTTACAATTTAGGCTACCGTGTGGAAATTTGAAAACAAATTAACAATGGGAGGGCACAGTTTTGAAGTCTCAAACCACGACCATCACTACTGAAATGACGAGCAATTTCGTTAAAATGACAGCCTATAATGCTACCATAATTCAGGGGCAGATCCAGGGGGCCAATCCGGCCATGGCCCCCATTTAGAAATTTCTTTATTTTTGACCAGCTATTTTGCTCGGAAAATAGACGTGCCCCCATGAGTTGCTCCGTAGGACTTTGGCCCACCTTTTGAAAATTTCTGTATCCGTCCTTGCTACCATTGCAGTGTTGAATTCAAACGTTTTCGACATTGGGGAGAAGGATGATCCTCTTCAAAACCTTCTCGATCGTTGCTAGGCGCTTCGCGC
The DNA here is from genome assembly GCA_949752735.1 of Lumbricus terrestris. Lineage (NCBI taxonomy): Eukaryota > Metazoa > Annelida > Clitellata > Crassiclitellata > Lumbricidae > Lumbricus > Lumbricus terrestris. Next base: position 36,998,993 of record OX457041.1, read on the forward strand.
CTCGGTGACCGTCCTTCGGCCGCTCGTTCGTTCCCCCTCCAAATCCAGGACCAATTAAGTCGCCGCCTGTGTTTAAGCTCAATATTTCATTTCGGCGACCAGCAACAGGATATTTCGTAGTGGTGAGTTTTAGTGATTTAGAATATTATATAACCTTTCTACATGCCTTTGAAGCATGCCATTTTAGGCCTATTTGGCGATAGGTACAGAATTAAGCTATTATCGCGTCTTGACTTTGCCTAGACCTAAATGCTCCCAAATTCGCAGACTTATAAATTTGTTCGGGGGAAAATGGTTCTGTTCACGAACGCGAAACTTCCGAATGATCTTAAAAACGGTTATCAACTTTTTTGGCCGGGAAAATGGCTATTTTTTCTCTTTTTCGGCGAGATATAAGTACGAGGACTAAAAAAATCATCAGTTTTTTTGTCCTGGAAAATTGTAGGCCTATTTTTCGGCGAAATTTCAGCCCGAGGACTAAAAAAAGTCATAAACTTTTTTGGGCCGAGAAAATATTTGTCGGCGCCGCTCGTCCAACAAAGCCCAAGTTCTTTTTTAGCCCTCCAAGAACGGAAACCAGATTCTGCCCAAGCCCCCTTCCCCTCCGTGCGTACGTAATAGATTAACAGATTCTCAGAAAATTGTTTAAGTCAGAAAAAATGGGGGGTTTTGTTCTCCTACTCCAAGAAACCTGGCTCAGTCATAAACTGGAGCCGAGCCAGCAAAACTGCGGCTGGGTGACGAACGGGAGAACAAACTGAATGCAAGGCAAGGTTAAACGAAACCTTATAGGCCTATACTTGTTTGGTGTCGATGCAACTGAGCCATTACAAAGCATGCCAAACATGGCACGCAGTGGCGTAGACAAGGGGGCTTGGGGGGTTAAAAAACCCCATTGACCTAGGAAATTTTTTTAAAGGTTATTTATCCACTTCAATAAGAAAAGAACAAAACAAATTTTGCTTGTAGTAACAATTGTTTTTCTTACTTTATTCCCTTTGTTGCTTTATTCCCTTTTTATTTGCTGTAATACTGTTGGGTTGGTATTGGAAAGGGCATCCGGCCAGGCCATAAAACCCCCAACCCCTCCCATCATAAATTCCTGGCTACGCCACTGATGGCACGTGCATGGTAGGGCCTATGTGTGCATGCTACTCTTCAATTTTATTGATCATTTTGCATTATAATCCTTCTAAAATAAATTTCAATAGGCCTACAGTTAATAATTAGGCTTATCAACAAATTTTAGCTGCTGCTTATGATCGAGTTTACTGTTGTGGCCCATCGGCATCAAGAACTATTGCTTCTGCGTAGTGCCCAAAAAGTCGAGCAGCACTGTTGTAGATGAAACATCCCTCAAAACGCTTTCTATTTTGACTATGCGTCCAGGCCCCAAAAGGGCGCCGTAACAAAACAGCACAGGACAAAAGCATGCAGAAACCACCTCTGACAAATTGGCGCAGACAAAAGCGCGCAACTACCCAGAACACTTGAGAAAAGTATCTAATGTAAAATGGTCTTACCTTCACTCGCTTAGTCTGCCGACGTATGGATGATCATGATAATAATTTATCAACTTTATGAACTTGCACGACAATCTATAGGCCTACTTGAAAAACATTATATTCCATAGGCCTAAGTATTTATGCGTTCCCGTGTTTCTAGAATGTATGTTGCGTCTTTCTGTGCCTGCCCAAAGTTTGGCTGATTTATTACTTAATGAATGTTATGAACATTTGCGACGGTTTCTAATTTAAAAATATTCTATTATTAGGCTATTTTGTGCTTTCCTGTGCCAAAGTTTTTTTATAAATTATTTTGAGTATAAATGAAAGTTTCTACTATTGTCCAATTTTTGACGCGCGTTTTTGTCTACACCCATTTGTCGTGCGCACTTTTGTCACTGCGCGGCAGTGCGCGCATTTAGCCGCGCATTTGTTTGCGCGCGCTTTTGCTGTGCGCGCTTTTGTCGCGTCACCACACAAAAACTTCATAAAAGAATTTCCAGCACTTTCATCACTATGCGACAATAATCGTCATAAACCACAAAAATTAATAACAATAACAGCAATCAGACTCAGAACAGAAAACTTTCAAATGAATGCCATCAGTTGAGATACAAATATGCCTAGAAATGGGTCATTTCTACCGAAAGGTGAAGCAGCAACAGAACCATGTCTATTTTATAAAAAAACGCGTCAGTTAAAATAACCTTCTCGTTGTTTGAAACAGCATGCTCTTTAATGATGTTTACAGCCTTTTCAGTGAAAATGTGCGTTGAGTAGAGACCAGTGTAGTTCCTAGCAGGAGAAAGGCCGTTCCTCAGGTCAAGGCCACACATTGTTGTGCTGCTATCGAATGCGTAACAACGATTGTGAGTGTAGTAGTTTCCAATTCCATGGAAAAAACCTGCATGGATCAGGATTAGGAAGCAGCTTTTGCATTATATATATATATACATACATACATACACGAATATTATATATATATATACGTTCAATGAAAAAACCAAGTGACACACCGCACATGGGTACATAAATAATGTCGTGAAATACGACAGCGATTTCCTTTATCGTCTTATCTTTCAAGAAGAATAAAATAGGCCTAAAACCACTAATTATTGCTCATCTACATGAACGGAGTTTATCAGAGACTAAGGGGAGGGCTAAGCCCCCAAGAAGGCCCAGATTCAGGTTTTTCAACGTGAAAATGGTAGCCTATCTTTTCCCGGGTTAAGCCCCCCCAAGAAGATCCAAACTCATACATTTTTTCAGGAAAATGGCTCTTTTCACCAACCACGAACGAAACTCGGATCGAATGACTAAAAAAAGTCAACAACTTTTTGTCCAGGGAAAAAATTGGGTTTTTTCATAAGATTTCAGCCTGACGACTAAAAAAAGTCATCAACTTTTTGGGCCCAGAAAGCCCAAGGTCTTTTTTAGCTCCGCCCTCAAGAACGGAAACCAAACGCCGCCGATGCTCATCTATGAGCTTATAGATAGCCATAGTGGGGAATATTTAGAATAATGGTTTGCTTTGTAACCCTGCAGATATAGAATCTATCCCCAAGGTTTTTCATAGATTGATGCGAATCCTCGGGCTACCAACTGGGTGGGTGGTGAAGGAGGACGTTTGGCGCCGCCGTTTTGGCGCCGGTGTAAAGGTTTCAAATTACCCCCTCCTAAAAATTACCCCCGGTAGCTTGAAACCGGTTTCCGATTTCCGGGCGGCAGGATGAAACCGATTTAAAATTACTATGTACGATGTACTGACATTGAGCAAGAAAAACGTCTGGCGCCAAAACGGCGGCGCCAAAACGTCACGTACCGGGGTGGGTCGTATGACTCGTATCCACACCTAGGTTTTTTCCATCTCAAACTTGTCTCGTATGAAATAAAATTTTGACATTTCAGGTAGCTATAGGTATTATAGTCAGTTAATAATTATGAGTGTCTGCATTGAAGAAAGACACAGGCTCACAGAAATGCAGTGCTATCTAAATTGTGACAAAGATTTATATATAGTGTCTTATGAAATACACCACAATGGTCTAAGTTTTTTTGAGGTCATATTAAAACTCCAGTATAGCGAGTTGTGTAATTATAAGGAGGCCATTGTGTAAAGATAACAAGATTACCTAAATTTGTGGCCCATGTGTCTAACTGTATTCTACAAAAGTCTGTGCTGAAAGGGCATGTTCCAGCACATAAAAAACACTTCAGTCTTACCAAAGAATGAATCAAAGCCTCGATAGAGTGGAGTCAGCTGTTCCTCATAATATCCAAGATGCCACTTTCCAACCATGTGTGTTGAATAACCCTGCTCCTTCAGCTTGTTGGCAATTGTTGGTATCTCAGGAGGTAGCGAGTTTGGCTGACAGGGCCTGATGACACCATGTTGAAGTCCAGTATGAATCTGGAATATAAACATATATTAATTGCAAAAATCTTTAAATGGTACAATGAGAAAGACCACAGATGCAAGTCTCCTCCTAGATCGTTTTTATACTGAGTAAAAAACTTAATTATTTTCTGCCTCATATTAAATTTACTGAACTGTAACAAATGCAACATAAGTAGTAGGTAGAGTATTGGTTCTATATCAAAAGGCACTATTGTTTCTATATCAGCACCCCCCACCGGATATAGAAAAGCTCATTAATATTGATGACAAATAGTCACGTGACTAATTAATATTCATGTAATGCTATGAGGTCATAATTGGAGTACGTTCTGGAAGCCGTACGTGTGTTTGTATGTGTGTATGTCTGTTTGTATGTGTGTATGTCTGCTTGTATGTCTGTCTGTCTTTGTGCATGTTTGTGCCTGTCTGTGTGTATACCTAACTGACTATAAGCAGCCTTTAATGACATACCTAATTAATATTCATGATGTGACGTCATCTACGAGAACTTTCTCCAAGATTCCAGTAACTGTTTGTATGTCTGCCTGTATGTCTGTCTGTCTTTGTGCATGTTTGTGTCTGTCTGTGTGCATACCTAGATGCTATCACGCTTTGCCTATTTGCATGTTGACTATTGTCCTTTGTGGATGTGACTCTCATTATGCACGTGAGATCGCTATCAATCCAACCGTCCTCGTCTCACATTAATTTTAAAAAGAGCTAAGAATTGACCATCTTCACTCACATAGTTCATTCTATATGCGCTACATAATCTTTTATTCACAATTGTCATAAGCAATAAATCAATACAATCAGCAGCGGCGTTTCTTAAAATTTATTCAGCGCTGCATCTTAAAAAGAGGAAACATTTACGGCACCCTCCTCGATTATGCAGGAATTGCACTGGCAGAGCGACAGACAGACCTTTCTACGCAAGGCGCATCTAATAAGCGTATTGGAGATATAAGGGTAAAATTTGGAACATATAGAAGTTTAGAGTAAGGGCGCGAGCGTATACTCGCTGAATATCGAAGTTTGCGCAGAGCATCGGGACAGCGACACCAGAAACCACCCAGCGTGACGGAACACGAGTCTGACAAAGCCGACCTCTGTGCCCTCCGGCATCTGACGGACGCTGTGTATGACCAATGTGTTAACAATGGACCGATCACGCGTGCCTTATACAAAGGCCAGTCCTTAACAATACTGGATTGCCCTAAGGATAGAATTCTCTAGAAGATTCATTGTTGTGGCTTAATGCTCTTTACAGTGCATGCACAACGTCCATTATGTTTGACTTGCAGAGGTGACGAAGAGATAATTAATGTCATACCACTCCAACGGCTGCTGTCGTGTATAATGCCGTACACATAATCATTTAAATGTTAAGGTTTATTTGAAAATTTGTAAAGTCACCTCCTTTAAACAGTCATGCGAACTGTTGCGGCTAAAGAACAAACGTCAACTATATTCCAACTGGGGATGGCCCTCTCCAGTTAAGACGTCTTGGGACTGGCACCCAACAGCAGAGGGGCTAGTTTGCTGTATACAAGCTGACAAAAATTCAAGCATAATCGACGACATATGCTAACAAAGTCTATTGAATCGCTGTATGGTAACAAAATTCAATAGCGTCACCCTCCTTCTTTACACAGGCTTAGGACTGGCACTACACACTGGTAGCAGCCAGGGGGGGCTTAGTTCGCTAGAATTTGATGAAAATTCAAGGACATTCGACACTGTGTGCTAACAATGACCACTGTCGTTAGCCTTTGCACGCGTGGCTGTATCTATGTCAGTACACCATCCTCTAATCTTGACAATAATATCTGTTACACGGTAAAGTTATGCACGCAGATGCAGTGGAAACTTACAATAATATCTGTTACATGGTAAAAGTTATGCACGCAGATGCAGTGGAAACTTACAATAATATCTGTTACACGGTAAAGTTATGCACGCAGATGCAGTGGAAACTTACAATAATATCTGTTACATGGCAAAAGTTATGCACGCAGATGCAGTGGAAACTTACAATAATATCTGTTACATGGTAAAAGTTATGCACGCAGATGCAGTGGAAACTTACAATAATATCTGTTACATGGTAAAAGTTATGCATGCAGATGTAGTGGAAACTTACACGTGCATTCTATTGGTACACTGTTAAAGCTAAGGGTGCTGATGGGGTGGAAACTCCCACTTCCGCCCCTCTGACCCTATGGTAACTCGACCCGGACCACCACGGACTACTCTCACGGACAACCCTTCTAACACAACGCATTTATGATCCAATGGTAACTCGACCCGGACCACCACGGACTATTCTCATGGACAACCCTTCTAACGCAACGCAGCGCTCGTGAATAAGCTGGTGCCCTGCGCTTGGGTTTCGAGTGGCGCTTTAGAAATCTCGAGTTTACGATTACGATTACGATCACTTAATGGTGCACTCTATTACTACACTGTTAAAGCTAAGGGTGGAGTTGCGGTGGAAACTCTCACTTAATGGTGGACTCTATTACTACACTGTTAAAGCTAAGGGTGGAGATGCGGTGGAAACTTCCACACAATGGTGGAAACTCCCACCTAAGGGTGGAAAATCTCACATAAGGGTGGAAACTCACACATAAGGATGGAAACTCATCCATAAAGGTGGAAAATTCCACATAAAGGTGGAAACTCACACATAAAGGTGGAAAATCCTACATAATGGTGGAAACTCGCATATAAGGTGGACGTGTGTCTTTTAATGCATGCAAGGAGGAAGTTTGTTATAGGGGTGGCGCCATCTGTTGTGTATGCATTATTAAAGAATAATAGCAGAGCTGTGGTATGTTTTTCATTCTCTAGCATTCAGATTCATGCATACAAATAACTACAACACTTTTAAAGTTCAAGTAACTTTATTCTTATACTTTGGAAACGAAATTATAAACCAAATAATCGTTCAATCCAGTATCAAAAGTTAACATGTTCGCTACAGCATTAATATTTCTACCTCTAGCTCTATGCAACGAATACAAAATACAGTAATGTCCACAAAATTTGCTAACTAAGCTTTGCAATTGGCGATCAGTAAAGATCCACCGTGCACAATATCTATGTAAAAATGTTCTGAACGGTGCTTCGGGTGGCGCACCCAGCGAGTCAAAGTATTCCCCATAGTCAGAATTCTCTATGTAAATAACGATCCAATGTTTCCCTGGATTGCCGTACGTATCTGTATTACACACGAGAATGGAGGGGCGATTTCTGTTTATCGTTGAAGGTAAGCGGTCGCATGGAAACACACCCAGAAACATGGGATCACACTTTGCATCTGCACGTAGTATCGAATATATCGTGTCACCGTCCATTTCAGTTGGTATAGTCGAAAATCACGTTTCTGGAGCGGTCGATTTCCAGAATATTTTCAAATTCTGCGAATGCGATGACGTTTATGGTTCTAGCCAAAGCCTGGCCGAACTTCATATCAACACGAATATTTCCCGGTTTGATGAGGTTAAAGTGACCACCTTCTGCCAGGTCCGGTGTTAAATCGAATGCGTAAAGAGCGTATCCACCGGCAAAGTCCTCTCTCGCTATCTGATTTCCTTCGTCGCGCATCCACTTTCCCGTACCAGTAAACAGCGAAGCGTAAGCATTCACAAACTGATTGTTTGCGAAATTCGTTTCCAAAGGTTTGATGGTTTGCTGTTGACCGTCCAAGTATACTTTTAGTTGGGTCAGATTCATATGTTTGAAGTTGAATGGATTCTTCGTATAGACTCCGTTAAACGCGTCGTTGTCCACGCAACCGATAACGATACGTGTAGGAATCTGACCGGAGAAGAGACTCTCCTGTGACGCATCCAAGTTTCCTGCCGGAACCGTGAAAGTCTTGCAAATGGCTCTTCGAATGGGAAACTTCAAATTGCCAACCTCAAGCGCTTTGGCATGCGCTAGAAACACCGACGGACTTAGTTTTACTTTTCTAACGTACAACTTGCATTCCAAGATTTTTACTTTATATGCGGCACCCTGCGTCGCTGACATCAAGCAGAATGGATCCTTGTTTCTTACGAGTCGGATTTTTATATTAATATCGTTTGGGAGAAATCTTTCTTGGAAGAATAGGTCGCTGTGAATACCTCCTATCATATCAACGACGCGTCCTTCGTCGGTCAACGCACTGCGTTTCTTAAAACCGACATTCGCTATATTGTCGTCGTGCGGATTGGCGTCTTCCAAGTGTGTGGCTGTATCCTTGTAAAAGAGAGCAGAGGTAAGTTGCGAAGCTTTGGCTGCATCACCGTAACTAAGTATGGTCTCCATATAGCTACGATACGCATACGTGTTGTTAGAAGAAGTAACGAGCGTGTCATTTAAAGTGATGTCGACTTCCGAAAACAGGCTGTGTAGGAATAGGTTGATAGGTCCAACATGGTCGCCAGCATCAGTCGGATCGTTATTCGCTCTTATTATTGCTGCCCTGACGTATAGCTGTGTATTCGACAAGTCCAAATAATCTTGGCCGGCCCCTGTAATGCTAAATTCGATCGGCGTACCTTGCGAAATGGTGGCTATTGGATTATACTCTACGTACGACCCGGTTTCGATACTGGTCTGTGTGGGAGGTACGGTAAACAGATCCAATTCGCTCTTTGTACATTCGCAAGATTGTGGATGAACGAACGCCATTTTTCAAACTTTGCCGAAAATATCTTCCTTGGTTCTCTTGTTAATTCTTTTCAACGATCTTTTACGTCTCTTCCTGCCGCCACCGCTTTGCACATTGTCATCTTTGGAAGATGTAAACGCTTTTATACCTTCTGGAACGCGACGTTTGGCCGAGTCTATCAACTGACCGCCGTCCGCGACGTCGTTGGCAATCTGCAGACCGGTTCTCAAAACCTGTTTGCCAATTGCCTTAGCGCCAGTCTGAATAAGCGGCCAGGCACTTCTAAACAGACCGCCAAGAAAGCTGCCCACGCCATGCCCACGTTGCATGCGCGCACCTTGAAAAACTGGCATGCCATTGCCACTCTGTTGTACATAGTAGTCCTCGTATGCCAAACGACTTGCATCGCAGCAAAATTGTTTTTTCATTGCAAAAGATAAGGTATCTTACGATGTCTAAAGTGTAGTGTCACAATTGCCTTCCCGTATTCGAATGGGATAGGACTTCCAGTGTCGCCCCTTATATCCACCTCGATGGAGTCGAAAGTCTTCTGTTGCAACGGAATGTAAACGGGCTTTTCGTAAGTAGCACGCACGCTATCGCCACTTTTCCCAGACACGTTTACAATTCTGAGCAGTGGTGCCTTCGTATCTCCCACAGGGACTTGTTCCAACACATTGCAATATACGTACAGGGAGCAAAACCCGCGATTTACATCGCAAGCATTGTCGCCCACGAAATCAACAATGTAGTCATCCTCATCATCGTAATTGAGAATTGGATTTTGACGTGCATCAACGCCCAGCATTGAACATATGGTTGGTGAAAACTGAATATTTGCACCTTTGTTTATATCACCCTTGAGTCCCTTCGATATAGGATCGTATTTGAACTTTGGGAATGTAGTCAATTCCATTTCATCCACAACAAGACTTATAAATTTGTTTATGGAATCGATAAGATCTTGTGGTGTTTCATAGTATCCGGTTGGCAGTCGTGTAGTTCTATGCAGCGATCCTGGTAGTATGTCACCCGTTTCAGAAAACTTGACGTGCATATACGAGATTCTACCTTCATTTCTTTCTAAATTGCTCCAACTATGAGGGTACTGTAATTCAACTAGCCCGACTTCCCAATCACCGGTTAGGGATATTGGATTTTCCAATCTCGTGGTAAAATGTGTTATGGTATTGTTTGGATAAAACAGCATGGAACTATTGCTGGGGAGCGTAAGGTAAAATTGAGCCATATTTTATTGAATGAGATGCGGTTTCTTGCACTGTCTGAAATGAAGTAATACGAACGACTTCCCATACTCGAATGGTATTGCATTCCCAGTGTCGCCCTTAATATCTATTTCTATCGAATCGAAGCTTTTCTGCTGAAGGGGTACGTAGACTGCATTCTCGTACATGATATGCACATTGTCGCCATTTTTGCCTTCAATGTGAACTATTCGAAGTAATGGGGTTGTCGTATCGCCAACAGGTACATGTGACAGAATGTTGCAATAAACGTGTATGCTTGAGAATGCTGGATTTATATCTCCAATATACTCAGATTCCCATTCCACATCGGGTACCTCATCCCATACTTTATTAAACTCTTCGTAATGCTCTTTATAATATTCTTCATTCTCTTCAGCGTCATATTTACCAAAATTGAGGTTATAAATAGGATTCTGTCTTTCGTCTATGCCCAAAATAAAGCATAATGCTGTGGAGAATCTTACTCCCGCTCCTAGATTTATTTCACCTTTGAGTGTTTTCGTTATTGTGTCATATTTAAAATGTGAATATTTATCAAGTTTATGTTCGACCGCAAACTCCTGTATATTCGTATTTACAGCATATACAATATCATGCATATTTTCGTAATACCCAGTAGGTAATTGTATTGTCTTTTGATCGCCTGGCCAATGCAAACCGTCAGAATACTTTTTCGATTCTTGCCAATAAATAAATTCACAATCGTCGGATGTTATATTGTTCCACGTGTGCGGATAATGTATTTCAATCAAGCCAACTTCCCAATCGCCCGATAACGAAATGCCGTTTTCCAATTTTGTTGTAAAGTGTGCCGCAGTATTGCTTGGATAATACTTCATGGAGCTGTTGCTTGGTAGCGCTAGATAAAAGTGAGCCATACTCGCATGTAGACTATTACAGAATGCGCATTGTCAGTGCTAGACATCGAATATATCCTGAGTCCAAGAGTTAAATTTGTCGTCGTAACCTTTCCACTTGACATAATATTCGGTCTTTCCACGGCGCTTACGCGTTTTTAAGACCTTTTCGATACCGTACACGTCATGCTACTTACGAAAAGCCCGTTTACATTCCGTTGCAACAGAAGACTTTCGACTCCATCGAGGTGGATATAAGGGGCGACACTGGAAGTCCTATCCCATTCGAATACGGGAAGGCAATTGTGACACTACACTTTAGACATCGTAAGATACCTTATCTTTTGCAATGAAAAAACAATTTTGCTGCGATGCAAGTCGTTTGGCATACGAGGACTACTATGTACAACAGAGTGGCAATGGCATGCCAGTTTTTCAAGGTGCGCGCATGCAACGTGGGCATGGCGTGGGCAGCTTTCTTGGCGGTCTGTTTAGAAGTGCCTGGCCGCTTATTCAGACTGGCGCTAAGGCAATTGGCAAACAGGTTTTGAGAACCGGTCTGCAGATTGCCAACGACGTCGCGGACGGCGGTCAGTTGATAGACTCGGCCAAACGTCGCGTTCCAGAAGGTATAAAAGCGTTTACATCTTCCAAAGATGACAATGTGCAAAGCGGTGGCGGCAGGAAGAGACGTAAAAGATCGTTGAAAAGAATTAACAAGAGAACCAAGGAAGATATTTTCGGCAAAGTTTGAAAAATGGCGTTCGTTCATCCACAATCTTGCGAATGTACAAAGAGCGAATTGGATCTGTTTACCGTACCTCCCACACAGACCAGTATCGAAACCGGGTCGTACGTAGAGTATAATCCAATAGCCACCATTTCGCAAGGTACGCCGATCGAATTTAGCATTACAGGGGCCGGTGTACTGCGAGATACTATCCGGCAACAAAAACTATCCGGAAACTTCTGTCATTGGTTCACGTGACATATGACGTCAGAGATCAACGCTAGATGGCTCAGCCTCGTTTTCGATGACAAAAACGATCCGGGCTGATTGCTATAAAATATTATACAAAAAACAAATGCGGTTTGTTTATAATAGTAGGCTATAGTATTAAATAGTGTTAAATATTTACAAGAGTTTAGGGTTTGAGGGACAAGAACCGAGATATTAAGTTGTTTTTAGGATGGATGATAAAAGTGTTTAGTTAGTTAACCTAAAGAATGGAACAGTCTACCAACCTCCATTCGCCAGTGCTCATCTGTTGCAGAATTTAAATCAAAGCTAAAAACTCATTTGTTTTCATTGTATTATAACTAGATTAGTAGTGAAGCGCGCTCTTGTGCAAGACTTGTTTTGTTAAAGCGCGTTATAAATGACTAATTGTATTATTGTATTATAGTTGCAGCTGTTTCGATTCGCAGCACCTACCGAGGCAGATGTAAAGTAATATTTGTAATTTAACGTCACTGTGTGATTACAAAGCTAACTAGCGACGCCTCGTTCTTGTTACATGCATAGGACTACAATAATAAATTTTGTAGAGTGAAACCAGCGGTGGAGTTAGACAGATGTATTAGAAATGCATTTAAAAATTGAAAAATTATATATACATTCGTTAGACACCCTGTTTTCTTGTACAAAGTTCCTTAATAATCGATCTTGTAAAACGTTAATGTTTGGGTAATGCTTGTTAATCTCTAACTAACGAAGATCTAATAATTGATCATGCTAAGGCAATAGGTCGTAATGAGGACTTTAGGCTACAATGGGGGTCCTAAGAAGGAGGGGCTTGAACTCCCATGACCCCGGAAATTCCCAAAATGGTGATACTTTAATTTTGCGTGGAATGCCCAGAAGTGAGGGATAGTGGGTAGATTGTTCAAGAGATTTTACGGTGTTGGACATGGCTTAATTTAAGAACTGGAAGACTTGAGATCAGTGTGGGAATTGTGAAAAAATAACTGGGGATTGGCCTATGATAAACTTGGAATTGGGGTGTGAAAAACAGAGTTTACTATGGGGCACTAAGAAAGACTGGGGTGTTGAAATCCCCCAAACCCCCCCGGCAATTCTCACCCTGCTTGAGATGTGCGTGGACTGTTACAGTCGGAGAATTATAAAAAAGTAAGATGGTGGTCTGGGGTCTGACGCTGACTTATAAGGCTTGGGTGTACAATGAAGATTCTCCGGGGTTCCAAGAAAGACTAAGGGCTTGTACCCTCACAACCTCTGACAATTCTCACCAGGTTCCAGAAAGTGAGAATAGAGTATGATCGTGTAGTGTTGCATTAGTTAAGCGCCTTCGTGAGGTTATTGTAAGGCGCTATATAACTGTTCATATACACACATACATAGTTATGCATTAGTTGCAAGGTTTTGACATCATAACTGCAGTTTATACTTATATACGCTTGCGAGATAGTGGTTAAAAGGTGTTTAAGTTGAATGCAGAGGTAGGACACCGCTTCGTCTCTTAGATTCACGTTTTCTCCTAAATATAATTGCATAGTCTTACTCGTAGTGTTACTATGCCACAATCTCACTTACAGGCGTGAATTACAATAGTTTTTGTACACCGAGTTACTATGCTGAATAAACAGAACATTATTATTGTTAACAAGCCACCCGGATATTATTTGTCAACGGATACAATTTCGCACGTAAGTCATGCGAGATTGTATCCGAGCAGCGAAGTGGGCGTGGCCGGATAGTTTCTGTTGCCCGGATAGTATCTCGCATGACACCGGCCAAGATTATTTGGACTTGTCGAATACACAGCTATACGTCAGGGCAGCAATAATAAGAGCGAATAACGATCCGACTGATGCTGGCGACCATGTTGGACCTATCAACCTATTCCTACACAGCCTGTTTTCGGAAGTCGACATCACTTTAAATGACACGCTCGTTACTTCTTCTAACAACACGTATGCGTATCGTAGCTATATGGAGACCATACTTAGTTACGGTGATGCAGCCAAAGCTTCGCAACTTACCTCTGCTCTCTTTTACAAGGATACAGCCACACACTTGGAAGACGCCAATCCGCACGACGACAATATAGCGAATGTCGGTTTTAAGAAACGCAGTGCGTTGACCGACGAAGGACGCGTCGTTGATATGATAGGAGGTATTCACAGCGACCTATTCTTCCAAGAAAGATTTCTCCCAAACGATATTAATATAAAAATCCGACTCGTAAGAAACAAGGATCCATTCTGCTTGATGTCAGCGACGCAGGGTGCCGCATATAAAGTAAAAATCTTGGAATGCAAGTTGTACGTTAGAAAAGTAAAACTAAGTCCGTCGGTGTTTCTAGCGCATGCCAAAGTGCTTGAGGTTGGCAATTTGAAGTTTCCCATTCGAAGAGCCATTTGCAAGACTTTCACGGTTCCGGCAGGAAACTTGGATGCGTCACAGGAGAGTCTCTTCTCCGGTCAGATTCCTACACGTATCGTTATCGGTTGCGTGGACAACGACGCGTTTAACGGAGTCTATACGAAGAATCCATTCAACTTCAAACATATGAATCTGACCCAACTAAAAGTATACTTGGACGGTCAACAGCAAACCATCAAACCTTTGGAAACGAATTTCGCAAACAATCAGTTTGTGAATGCTTACGCTTCGCTGTTTACTGGTACGGGAAAGTGGATGCGCGACGAAGGAAATCAGATAGCGAGAGAGGACTTTGCCGGTGGATACGCTCTTTACGCATTCGATTTAACACCGGACCTGGCAGAAGGTGGTCACTTTAACCTCATCAAACCGGGAAATATTCGTGTTGATATGAAGTTCGGCCAGGCTTTGGCTAGAACCATAAACGTCATCGCATTCGCAGAATTTGAAAATATTCTGGAAATCGACCGCTCCAGAAACGTGATTTTCGACTATACCAACTGAAATGGACGGTGACACGATATATTCGATACTACGTGCAGATGCAAAGTGTGATCCCATGTTTCTGGGTGTGTTTCCATGCGACCGCTTACCTTCAACGATAAACAGAAATCGCCCCTCCATTCTCGTGTGTAATACAGATACGTACGGCAATCCAGGGAAACATTGGATCGTTATTTACATAGAGAATTCTGACTATGGGGAATACTTTGACTCGCTGGGTGCGCCACCCGAAGCACCGTTCAGAACATTTTTACATAGATATTGTGCACGGTGGATCTTTACTGATCGCCAATTGCAAAGCTTAGTTAGCAAATTTTGTGGACATTACTGTATTTTGTATTCGTTGCATAGAGCTAGAGGTAGAAATATTAATGCTGTAGCGAACATGTTAACTTTTGATACTGGATTGAACGATTATTTGGTTTATAATTTCGTTTCCAAAGTATAAGAATAAAGTTACTTGAACTTTAAAAGTGTTGTAGTTATTTGTATGCATGAATCTGAATGCTAGAGAATGAAAAACATACCACAGCTCTGCTATTATTCTTTAATAATGCATACACAACAGATGGCGCCACCCCTATAACAAACTTCCTCCTTGCATGCATTAAAAGACACACGTCCACCTTATATGCGAGTTTCCACCATTATGTAGGATTTTCCACCTTTATGTGTGAGTTTCCACCTTTATGTGGAATTTTCCACCTTTATGGATGAGTTTCCATCCTTATGTGTGAGTTTCCACCCTTATGTGAGATTTTCCACCCTTAGGTGGGAGTTTCCACCATTGTGTGGAAGTTTCCACCGCATCTCCACCCTTAGCTTTAACAGTGTAGTAATAGAGTCCACCATTAAGTGAGAGTTTCCACCGCAACTCCACCCTTAGCTTTAACAGTGTAGTAATAGAGTGCACCATTAAGTGGGAGTTTCCACCCCATCAGCACTCTTAGCTTTAACAGTGTACCAATAGAATGCACGTGTAAGTTTCCACTACATCTGCATGCATAACTTTTACCATGTAACAGATATTATTGTAAGTTTCCACTGCATCTGCGTGCATAACTTTTACCATGTAACAGATATTATTGTAAGTTTCCACTGCATCTGCGTGCATAACTTTTGCCATGTAACAGATATTATTGTAAGTTTCCACTGCATCTGCGTGCATAACTTTACCGTGTAACAGATATTATTGTAAGTTTCCACTGCATCTGCGTGCATAACTTTTACCATGTAACAGATATTATTGTAAGTTTCCACTGCATCTGCGTGCATAACTTTACCGTGTAACAGATATTATTGTCAAGATTAGAGGATGGTGTACTGACATAGATACAGCCACGCGTGCAAAGGCTAACGACAGTGGTCATTGTTAGCACACAGTGTCGAATGTCCTTGAATTTTCATCAAATTCTAGCGAACTAAGCCCCCCCTGGCTGCTACCAGTGTGTAGTGCCAGTCCTAAGCCTGTGTAAAGAAGGAGGGTGACGCTATTGAATTTTGTTACCATACAGCGATTCAATAGACTTTGTTAGCATATGTCGTCGATTATGCTTGAATTTTTGTCAGCTTGTATACAGCAAACTAGCCCCTCTGCTGTTGGGTGCCAGTCCCAAGACGTCTTAACTGGAGAGGGCCATCCCCAGTTGGAATATAGTTGACGTTTGTTCTTTAGCCGCAACAGTTCGCATGACTGTTTAAAGGAGGTGACTTTACAAATTTTCAAATAAACCTTAACATTTAAATGATTATGTGTACGGCATTATACACGACAGCAGCCGTTGGAGTGGTATGACATTAATTATCTCTTCGTCACCTCTGCAAGTCAAACATAATGGACGTTGTGCATGCACTGTAAAGAGCATTAAGCCACAACAATGAATCTTCTAGAGAATTCTATCCTTAGGGCAATCCAGTATTGTTAAGGACTGGCCTTTGTATAAGGCACGCGTGATCGGTCCATTGTTAACACATTGGTCATACACAGCGTCCGTCAGATGCCGGAGGGCACAGAGGTCGGCTTTGTCAGACTCGTGTTCCGTCACGCTGGGTGGTTTCTGGTGTCGCTGTCCCGATGCTCTGCGCAAACTTCGATATTCAGCGAGTATACGCTCGCGCCCTTACTCTAAACTTCTATATGTTCCAAATTTTACCCTTATATCTCCAATACGCTTATTAGATGCGCCTTGCGTAGAAAGGTCTGTCTGTCGCTCTGCCAGTGCAATTCCTGCATAATCGAGGAGGGTGCCGTAAATGTTTCCTCTTTTTAAGATGCAGCGCTGAATAAATTTTAAGAAACGCCGCTGCTGATTGTATTGATTTATTGCTTATGACAATTGTGAATAAAAGATTATGTAGCGCATATAGAATGAACTATGTGAGTGAAGATGGTCAATTCTTAGCTCTTTTTAAAATTAATGTGAGACGAGGACGGTTGGATTGATAGCGATCTCACGTGCATAATGAGAGTCACATCCACAAAGGACAATAGTCAACATGCAAATAGGCAAAGCGTGATAGCATCTAGGTATGCACACAGACAGACACAAACATGCACAAAGACAGACAGACATACAGGCAGACATACAAACAGTTACTGGAATCTTGGAGAAAGTTCTCGTAGATGACGTCACATCATGAATATTAATTAGGTATGTCATTAAAGGCTGCTTATAGTCAGTTAGGTATACACACAGACAGGCACAAACATGCACAAAGACAGACAGACATACAAGCAGACATACACACATACAAACAGACATACACACATACAAACACACGTACGGCTTCCAGAACGTACTCCAATTATGACCTCATAGCATTACATGAATATTAATTAGTCACGTGACTATTTGTCATCAATATTAATGAGCTTTTCTATATCAGGTGGGGGGTGCTGATATAGAAACAATAGTGCCTATTGATATAGAACCAATACTCTACCTACTACTAACATAAGAGTATAACAGTGTGGCGTTCGTGCCCCTGCTGCCACATCAGACATACAAGGGACGGCGAGCTGCTGGCTTCCCGGACGACTCATGAATTTACCAGGATCCCGAGTGTCGCCCGGGTCGCTAGCGTGTCTGTGTCTGCTGCTCATTCGACGGGACGCTACCGCGCCGTCCCCGTCCTCACTCTCGGCCGAAGTGGCCTCTGAGATGGTCGCTCGCGACAGGGTATCAAGCTCGGTCGCGTCCGAGTCTGCCTCGCCCTTGTCCACGGTCACTTTGGGAGTAACATCCTGAGTCTGAGGATGGCCGTCGCTCAACACAGGGTTCCTTGCTTCGCGGGCGGCAGACCCTCGCTTGGAGCTACCCTTCGCGGCCACGGGCCTTTTCCCCTGGCCCGACCGATCTCCTTTCCGGCGTAACATACAACAGACAGCAACTCTCGAACTAATGCCACCGACGGGTAACACGGCGCGTTCTCGAAACTCGGCAGACCAAAGTGATTTGAACCAGGGCCATTCCAAGGGACTGAGTCCCAGGCCTCGCCAGAACGGCATGATACGTTCGGAAAAGACGGACAAATGTATCAGACGGCGTCACCGGGACTAGACGGTGACCACACCAACTCGCTCCAAGGGAACAGAAACGACAACGAATTCACCAGGAAATATTCCACACCAGGACCCAAGACGGTAGGTAGGAATGCCCTGACCGGCCGGACGCAACTCTGTTCACCAACGGCCGGAGCTCCGATTAACCTCCGCCGAAATATTCCTACAGGGAAAAGACGCGCCACCAACTCTGTCAAATTGATGCGCCGACGCTCCCTTGTCCAACGGACAACTCGTTCACCCGTAGCCTCGCTATACTCGTACGGCGCGTACACCGATGCTGGCCGACAGCCGCCCAACTCACCAACTCCCAGCGATGCTGGTCCTCGGCTCTCAGCGATGCTGGTCACCGGCTTTCAGCGATGCTGGTCACCGGCTTTCAGCGATGCTGGTCACCGGCTTTCAGCGATGCTGTTCGCCACGGCCGTAACCTCGTTATACCGATGCTGTTCGGTAAGCACGTAACCCACGCTGAAGCGATGCTGTTCTGCAAGCACGTAACCCACGTTAAAGCGATGCTGTTCTGCAAGCACGCAACCCACGAAACCGATGCTGATCTGCAGGTAGCCAACCTACCAGCTCCAAGAAACCTCGTAGCAGCGCCTGACCCCGTCCGATCAAGAACAGACCAGCATCGGGCCTGAAGTTGATGGACGTGACGGGGCCCTAACTACGGGTACTTTAACTTTCAAATAACCTTATCTAATGGAGCTAGACAGGGTCTTTAACGTTTCATAGTGTGGCGGACAGGCCACAAGACAAGTACACGTAAAATATAACTTGTTGGGTAAATAGCGGGAGTAACCCTGACTCTCGTTAGGTAGCCATTTGGCTTAGTAGAAAAGAAACTGAAACCGGTTTCGTTAAAATTTAGGTTTCGGTCATTGTATACGGAAGACCGATGTCCACGTTTAAGCCAAAGCATAGCGTGTTGCCGGTGGAATAAAGCCTGCCGCACGGTGCGTTGCTTATAACGTGGAGTAGTTGCCGACTACTCCATACGTACTGTGTTCGTGAATTCGTTCATAGTTAAATCGGTTGTGTTCTACTGTCTCGACAGGATTGGCTGTAGCCATTTGAACATGATTGGGCGATCCTGATATACGCAGTTGTGAGAGCTCAGGTGGACGATCTGTCGGGGTTCGTTACTCAGTCATCGATCTCTAGGGGTTCAATCTTCTGTTTCAGGGGTACGGTTACAAGGCCGGAGACGCCGCAGCTCCGTTGGTCTGCGGAAGTGTTACATTGTATAGGGTGAAATCCCCTGGTGAAGTATCCGGTTACTGTTTGGCTACACGTGTTGGTGATTCTGCAGGACTTGGGTTGGGCTCCTTCCTGCCAGGGAATCTACGTGTTGCATTCACGATCTTGCTGTCTTAGCGATCGTTGAGAGTCTTTTGAGCGTAACGCGAAGGTTACGGGTGGAGAGTGGTGACTCCACGGGGCGCATGAAGCCGACGCCTCGGTGATATACGCTCGAATTAATAAAGCAGGGGCACCAAGTTTTTCGGGTAATATATATTGGTACGGTAGAGAGTTATCGCTCCCCTCGGGTAGAGGAGCAAGGGAAGCAGATTAAAGCTTGAGAGTAAAGACCAAGTTTTGAGATCAGGGTTTTTACCTGAGGTCCGTAACTGCTGAGTTAGGGCGAACGGCGCCAGTAGACTTACGACAATTAATAAGTCTCTTCGGAGACGGGGTTACCCGTTACCTGTCCCCCCAAGACCGCCAGGTCTTTTATTTTTGTCCGTTTCTACGGGAAACAGACCAGCATCCACTACCCCGCTCTTCCGAGCGGCCGAGAAGACCAAGTCTCGGGGAAGGCCGGTTATCGCTGTCGATCGGTGGACGAGTGAGGCGAGCACTCGGGAAGCGCGCCGCGTACTTGGTACACGGCGGCGGCGCGTGTTCCAGTGACAGGCTACGTGTGTGGAGTTGGGAGTTTCGGCCGCTGCCGGTCTTGATCGCTCCCCGGGCTTCAGCTAGACTCGGCCCGGCGGTGTGAGCAGCGTGAGCCGTCTCTCCGTGAAATTCATTGGAATAAAAGATGGGCACAAGGTCGTGGCGCATCCTCGGCCTCGGGCCGTTGGAATGGGCATGGTTTCAGTCACTGTGGGCGACGGGACAGGGCATGCGCTCAGTAGTCCCCGTTGGTGGCGAGGGCTCAGTGGCCGCCAAGTGCAGCATGGTACGCAAGAGTCAAGACGAACAGGGCAAGAAGACAAGGACCGAAGGCGCGACGGGTGGCGCACGGCGAGGCCGCTCTGCCGGTGGGACAACGGACCCTGTGTTGGGAGTCGGCCATCCTCCATCTCAGGACGTCGCCTACTCGGCGACCGCGGCCTCGGCAGAGAGCGGGTCCGACGATACGGCGCTGCACACCCGGTCGCAGGCGTCGGTATCAGGGGCTTCTTCGACCGTCAGTGAAAGTGATAACGGCGCGCACGGCGAGGACAGCGACTCGGGAGATCCAGGCAATCCTGGTAAGAGCGCGGGTCTCTCGGGTCTTGGGCTGTCAGAGACTCTTGATGGTGCAGGGGCCACCGAGAAAGACCGACCCGGTCATACAGAGGCGCTTGCGGCCGAGGGCAAGAGAGAAGCGGCGCAGGCGTTGTCTGGTGAGGGTCGGACGCCACAAAGTGGTACCAGAAGTGGGGTCAAAACTTCTGAGGTACGCACTGTCCCTTTTCCGCCTTTGAATGTTGATTTTTCAACCGGGAATCTTTCCATGGATGTTTCTCGACCTGATTGTGAGTACTTTGGCGCTCGTCCAAAAATTTGTTGGCCTGATTTGAACGTAGCTGGTGGTTTTGCTCAATCTGATGTAGCTGTGCCTTTTGATCTCGCTACTGGTGACTCAAGGGAGTTTGTTGATCTAGAAGTTGAAGCTGAATTGGTTCGCGACCGTTTTAAGACTTCTTCTTCTGTTGCTGGTGTTGAGCATTGGCTCCGTTCTGTTCCACGAGTTTCTGAAGCTGTTCGGGACAGCAGACCCGTGTTTTCTGAACGTGTAGTCCCGTCTTGTCCTGACAGGGATGTGTACCGGTTACCTGAGCGATGTGTGGAGGTACTCTCCGTGAAAGAAAGGTCGAGTCGAAGTGCTGGTGCATCTCGCAGGCATGTTCCTCGACTGGAGACGATTGAGAGCGTCTCAGGGAATGGTGTGGATGTCGACGTGAAGAATGAACTGTCAGTTCTCCGGGAATGTTTGACTCTGCTCACTCAGCAAGTGCAGGCCTTGTCAGCTTCTCGTGAACGGAGGCAGGAGTCGTCGCCACAGCCGATGGTAAGACTTCCTGAAAAAGCGAAACAAAATAAAGTCAGTAAAGAAACGGTACGACAGAGTGCATTACCAGAGCAACGAGTGTTACAATCACGGCATGGTAATTCTCCTAAAGTCAGACGACTGGTGCAACAGGATGTCAGGGTGAAGAGAAAAGTGGTGTCATCTGACGATGCATCCACACAAACGGATCCGGATGAGCAGAGAACAAGGACGACTGATGAAAGTCATCATCGTCAGGCAAAACGTAAAGTGAAAATCACGGTGCCGACACAGCGTACTGACCCGTCGTCAAGTCGGTCTATTCTAAAGAAGAAAGACCAAGGACAACGACGTGTGGCAGTGGTGACCAGCGACGATAGCAATTCGTCGGGTGAACGTATTCGGTCTCCCGTCAAGGTCAGAGGACACAAGGATAGAGGAGTTGCCAGAGAACAGACTCGTGTGAAGCAACGCGTCGGATCAAGGATCGGGGAAGAGGATGAATCGAGCGATGACGGTGATTCGTCTCGACAGAGTCCCGGTGAGGACAGAACACGTCAACGTTCTGCCAGTCAGACGAGACACAGAGTTTCAGCGGACCGTGGGATCCGGATCAAACTTGAAAAGTACGACGGGAAAACAGCGATCGCTGCTTTTCTGGCTAAGTTTGAAGTGTGCGCCAGATGCAACAATTGGAGTGACCGCGAAAAATCTGACCAGCTCATGTGTGCTCTCACAGGGCCGGCATCACAATTGTTGTGGGACATGGGTGCCCAGCAGAACGTGTCTTGGCAGGGTCTGGTGGAAAAGTTAAAGGCGAGGTATGGTTCAGAGAATCAAACGAATCTCTTCCGAACCAAGCTACGGACATATCGACAGGGTCAGTCTGAGACGTTGAGCAATGTTGTGCAAGAGATCAGGCGATTGATGGTATTAGCATATCCTGGACCGACAAATGACGTCGTAGAGTCGATCGCTTGTGATGCCTTCATCGACGCTTTGACGAATCAAGACTTGGCTCAGAAAGTACGCGAAAGAGAACCGGTTGATCTTGAGACCGCGTACAAACATGCTGTCCGGTTGGAAGCATACGGTCGTCAGTCAACGTCTGGTGGTAACGTGGAGCAGAGACATGGTCGTGTGAAAGCTACCAAGTCCGATCGAACGACTCCGGTAGTCGGGGATCCACAAGATCAGCGAATGGTCGACCTGGAACGTCGACTTGAGAATCTGACCAAGGAACTCGGTCAGCTCAAACCGAAGTCAGAGTCGGGGTTTGTTGCGAATAAACCCTACGAGCGATGGAATCGTTCGGACCGGACAAACAATGGACCGTTCCAGAGGCAAGGATTTCAACCAGGTGGTTGGTGGACCGACAAACGCGAATGTTTCCTGTGCCACAAAAGAGGACATATCCGCAGGAATTGTCCGCAGCTGAGAACAGAAGCTGCTGAAGATCCAGTGAGCACTGAACCTTTCCCGGAACCGTCACAAAACCGACTGGTGAAAGGAAGCAGTATGGCGTACATCGTCACACGCTTGAATGGAGTAAGACGTCAATGTCTTCTTGACTCAGGCAGCGAGATGTCGCTGGTGCCGAAATGCTTCGTGCCAGGGAGTAAAGTGTCTTGGCAACGACTGCTAGCCGCGAACGGGAGCGAGATCCGAGTGGAGGGTGAAGCCATGTTGACCATTCACATTGGCAGGAAATCCTTTCCGCTGCCTTGTCTGGTGACGGACCAAGTGACGGAAGTCATCTTGGGGCTGTCGTGGCTCGAAGCCAATCAGGCGAGCTGGAACTTCGCTGGTCATTGTGTTCGCCTGGGTGAACTGAACGTACCGCTGAAAACTACATCTGCAGAACTCAGGTGCAGGAAAATTATGATCCGACACGACACAGTAATACCGGCCAGATGTGAAATGGATGTACTGGTGTCGGTAGTGTATCCGCATCTGCGTGTCGATACCGAGAACTGGGTCACTACTCCCAAGGAACTGTCCAAGGGACTTGTAGTTGGGCGAACCCTGATTCCGGGGAAGGAGTCAGTGGTCTGGGTCAGGATGATGAACGTGGGAAACGAGGACACCACGGTGAGGCAAAGTACGGAATGCCTGTTGGAACGAGTGACAGTATTACAAGTCACTAAGAATCTGATGACACAGAAGTCAGAGTATGATCGACAGATTCCGTCAAGGATAGGAACGACACGTCAACCCACGGTACTGCCGGCGGAAAAAGATAACACCTGGAACGCTTCGGATAAAGACGCCAAGTATGCTGTGATGAGAGAGGTTGTACCCACGGTACGGCCGGCGGAAAAAGATAACACCGGGAACGCTTTGGACAAAGACATGTTGGTGGAGCGGAAGCAGCAGGCTGAGGACAAGATCTGGCCTGTGATGAGCGGTGACAGTTGGCTAAAGGAAGAGGAGGATGACAGTGACTCCTCACTCGTCCTCGACCTGGAAAGAGTGTGTCGGAGGTTTCCTGCTATAAGGGAACACCTCGGAGGTTTACCTACGTCCATGAGGGACAATACCGTCGAAAGTCCCAGTCGACGAAGTGGTAGTCAGTCTCCAATGGATGACTAGCCAAAGTCATCGCGTAATGGCGATGTGTTTCTGGATGGGGTCGAGAAAGATTTCTGTTTACATTTGCTGGTTTCCTTTTGTTGAACGCCACAGTGGTACTTGTGGGTTGCGAGACTTGAACTGGGTCTCGACACCGCTTTAATGTGGTGGGTTTTATATATTGTCAGTGGACTTTGTGCTTGATGTCCTTTTGATGTAGCCTTTTTCAGTTACGGGTTAAAGTGGTACCTGATCGTATTGAGAACGCGCCCTGCGTTTTTTTGTACTCGCGTGATGACGATTGTTCCTTGATACTGGTCAAGTTCCTTTGAATTTTGTTTGATTTGCTGACCACTTCATTGTGGTGGGACTGTCCACGCAATTCGCGAATAACTCTTGTTGAGTAGAATCACTATCAGACGGTGATGGTGGGAACAACGGATATTCCCAGGACAGGGACCGAGTTGGTAACTTTTCTCTCCTTAAGGTCCCTCAGCTTCGGTTGAGTGGAGCTCGGGTAAGAGACAGAGTGCGTATGAGGTTGGTGGTCTTGCACGGTGACAGGATACCAGTAGAGTGGTGGTAGGAATTACTCGCACCTGGGAGGCTGACGTTGTAGGTAACGTTCGGGCGGGGTGTCGTAAGTCGGGTCTCCTCGAGGACGTTAGTCGCACCTGGACTAGCTATCGCTACCAGTTAGCGTATGGGCGGGGTTCCTCAAGTCGAAGTCCTGTTTCTGGTCAAATGACCGTGTGTCGGGGATGTACTCGCACCTGTTCGAGCTATCGCTACGAGTTAGCGTATGGGCGGGGTGGTAAGCCGAGGTTCCTGAGGACGCTAGTCGCACCTGTTCTAGCTATCACTACGAGTTAGTGATGGGCGGGGTTCCTTTAAGTCGAAGTCCTGGTTTAAAGACAGTGGGAGGACGCTATTCGCACCTGGACTAGCTATCGCTACAAGTTAGCGCATGGGCGGGGTTCTTCAAGTCGAAGTCCTGGTTGTAAATTGACTGTCTGGATCGCTCTATAACCGTGGTGGTTTCCGGTTCCTTGCACTCTAATCGAGCTCGGGTTGGAGATGTTCCTGTTACGTTTATGTTTCCCTGATCTTGCAGCCGATGTTTACATCGATGAACGGCACGTGAAGTATATGCTGGATAAAGGAAAGACTGTTCGTGAATCTGCGGCGGATTCTTGGATTTTTGCCGGAGTGCAAACTTCCGATTTTCGGTTATTACGATAATATGTCTGTTCTATTCTGTCGTTACTAGCACCAGCTAGTTGCGGAGGTTCGATTTGCTGTCGTAGGGTCGATCCTTGACTGCAAAGTCTACTCCGATGTGCCTATGTATTTGTGTTAGTTGTTATTTTCAGAGTTGGTTGGAAGCTGGCCAACGTACGACGCTGCTGGACGTCGGGTTCGTGACAACGAGATTCAGACAGAGAATCTTTGACACTGTGATGATGGTGGTTGAGTATGACTGGTGCGAATGAAATAATAAAGAGCATATCTGGTGTGTGAATGGGTTATGAGTGACACTCATTTTTGTGATCGGGAGACAGAGGGGGTAGTGCTGTCTCCCAAGAACCTAAGTAGGTAGGTTAGAGGACGGGCCCATAAAAATGGGAGGGTCCTGATAAATACTGTCCATGTTTCCTAACGATGCTCCGCATCAAAGAAAGGTGGGGAGAGTGTGGCGGACAGGCCACAAGACAAGTACACGTAAAATATAACTTGTTGGGTAAATAGCGGGAGTAACCCTGACTCTCGTTAGGTAGCCATTTGGCTTAGTAGAAAAGAAACTGAAACCGGTTTCGTTAAAATTTAGGTTTCGGTCATTGTATACGGAAGACCGATGTCCACGTTTAAGCCAAAGCATAGCGTGTTGCCGGTGGAATAAAGCCTGCCGCACGGTGCGTTGCTTATAACGTGGAGTAGTTGCCGACTACTCCATACGTACTGTGTTCGTGAATTCGTTCATAGTTAAATCGGTTGTGTTCTACTGTCTCGACAGGATTGGCTGTAGCCATTTGAACATGATTGGGCGATCCTGATATACGCAGTTGTGAGAGCTCAGGTGGACGATCTGTCGGGGTTCGTTACTCAGTCATCGATCTCTAGGGGTTCAATCTTCTGTTTCAGGGGTACGGTTACAAGGCCGGAGACGCCGCAGCTCCGTTGGTCTGCGGAAGTGTTACATTGTATAGGGTGAAATCCCCTGGTGAAGTATCCGGTTACTGTTTGGCTACACGTGTTGGTGATTCTGCAGGACTTGGGTTGGGCTCCTTCCTGCCAGGGAATCTACGTGTTGCATTCACGATCTTGCTGTCTTAGCGATCGTTGAGAGTCTTTTGAGCGTAACGCGAAGGTTACGGGTGGAGAGTGGTGACTCCACGGGGCGCATGAAGCCGACGCCTCGGTGATATACGCTCGAATTAGTAAAGCAGGGGCACCAAGTTTTTCGGGTAATATATATTGGTACGGTAGAGAGTTATCGCTCCCCTCGGGTAGAGGAGCAAGGGAAGCAGATTAAAGCTTGAGAGTAAAGACCAAGTTTTGAGATCAGGGTTTTTACCTGAGGTCCGTAACTGCTGAGTTAGGGCGAACGGCGCCAGTAGACTTACGACAATTAATAAGTCTCTTCGGAGACGGGGTTACCCGTTACCTGTCCCCCCAAGACCGCCAGGTCTTTTATTTTTGTCCGTTTCTACGGGAAACAGACCAGCATCCACTACCCCGCTCTTCCGAGCGGCCGAGAAGACCAAGTCTCGGGGAAGGCCGGTTATCGCTGTCGATCGGTGGACGAGTGAGGCGAGCACTCGGGAAGCGCGCCGCGTACTTGGTACACGGCGGCGGCGCGTGTTCCAGTGACAGGCTACGTGTGTGGAGTTGGGAGTTTCGGCCGCTGCCGGTCTTGATCGCTCCCCGGGCTTCAGCTAGACTCGGCCCGGCGGTGTGAGCAGCGTGAGCCGTCTCTCCGTGAAATTCATTGGAATAAAAGATGGGCACAAGGTCGTGGCGCATCCTCGGCCTCGGGCCGTTGGAATGGGCATGGTTTCAGTCACTGTGGGCGACGGGACAGGGCATGCGCTCAGTAGTCCCCGTTGGTGGCGAGGGCTCAGTGGCCGCCAAGTGCAGCATGGTACGCAAGAGTCAAGACGAACAGGGCAAGAAGACAAGGACCGAAGGCGCGACGGGTGGCGCACGGCGAGGCCGCTCTGCCGGTGGGACAACGGACCCTGTGTTGGGAGTCGGCCATCCTCCATCTCAGGACGTCGCCTACTCGGCGACCGCGGACTCGGCAGAGAGCGGGTCCGACGATACGGCGCTGCACACCCGGTCGCAGGCGTCGGTATCAGGGGCTTCTTCGACCGTCAGTGAAAGTGATAACGGCGCGCACGGCGAGGACAGCGACTCGGGAGATCCAGGCAATCCTGGTAAGAGCGCGGGTCTCTCGGGTCTTGGGCTGTCAGAGACTCTTGATGGTGCAGGGGCCACCGAGAAAGACCGACCCGGTCATACAGAGGCGCTTGCGGCCGAGGGCAAGAGAGAAGCGGCGCAGGCGTTGTCTGGTGAGGGTCGGACGCCACAAAGTGGTACCAGAAGTGGGGTCAAAACTTCTGAGGTACGCACTGTCCCTTTTCCGCCTTTGAATGTTGATTTTTCAACCGGGAATCTTTCCATGGATGTTTCTCGACCTGATTGTGAGTACTTTGGCGCTCGTCCAAAAATTTGTTGGCCTGATTTGAACGTAGCTGGTGGTTTTGCTCAATCTGATGTAGCTGTGCCTTTTGATCTCGCTACTGGTGACTCAAGGGAGTTTGTTGATCTAGAAGTTGAAGCTGAATTGGTTCGCGACCGTTTTAAGACTTCTTCTTCTGTTGCTGGTGTTGAGCATTGGCTCCGTTCTGTTCCACGAGTTTCTGAAGCTGTTCGGGACAGCAGACCCGTGTTTTCTGAACGTGTAGTCCCGTCTTGTCCTGACAGGGATGTGTACCGGTTACCTGAGCGATGTGTGGAGGTACTCTCCGTGAAAGAAAGGTCGAGTCGAAGTGCTGGTGCATCTCGCAGGCATGTTCCTCGACTGGAGACGATTGAGAGCGTCTCAGGGAATGGTGTGGATGTCGACGTGAAGAATGAACTGTCAGTTCTCCGGGAATGTTTGACTCTGCTCACTCAGCAAGTGCAGGCCTTGTCAGCTTCTCGTGAACGGAGGCAGGAGTCGTCGCCACAGCCGATGGTAAGACTTCCTGAAAAAGCGAAACAAAATAAAGTCAGTAAAGAAACGGTACGACAGAGTGCATTACCAGAGCAACGAGTGTTACAATCACGGCATGGTAATTCTCCTAAAGTCAGACGACTGGTGCAACAGGATGTCAGGGTGAAGAGAAAAGTGGTGTCATCTGACGATGCATCCACACAAACGGATCCGGATGAGCAGAGAACAAGGACGACTGATGAAAGTCATCATCGTCAGGCAAAACGTAAAGTGAAAATCACGGTGCCGACACAGCGTACTGACCCGTCGTCAAGTCGGTCTATTCTAAAGAAGAAAGACCAAGGACAACGACGTGTGGCAGTGGTGACCAGCGACGATAGCAATTCGTCGGGTGAACGTATTCGGTCTCCCGTCAAGGTCAGAGGACACAAGGATAGAGGAGTTGCCAGAGAACAGACTCGTGTGAAGCAACGCGTCGGATCAAGGATCGGGGAAGAGGATGAATCGAGCGATGACGGTGATTCGTCTCGACAGAGTCCCGGTGAGGACAGAACACGTCAACGTTCTGCCAGTCAGACGAGACACAGAGTTTCAGCGGACCGTGGGATCCGGATCAAACTTGAAAAGTACGACGGGAAAACAGCGATCGCTGCTTTTCTGGCTAAGTTTGAAGTGTGCGCCAGATGCAACAATTGGAGTGACCGCGAAAAATCTGACCAGCTCATGTGTGCTCTCACAGGGCCGGCATCACAATTGTTGTGGGACATGGGTGCCCAGCAGAACGTGTCTTGGCAGGGTCTGGTGGAAAAGTTAAAGGCGAGGTATGGTTCAGAGAATCAAACGAATCTCTTCCGAACCAAGCTACGGACATATCGACAGGGTCAGTCTGAGACGTTGAGCAATGTTGTGCAAGAGATCAGGCGATTGATGGTATTAGCATATCCTGGACCGACAAATGACGTCGTAGAGTCGATCGCTTGTGATGCCTTCATCGACGCTTTGACGAATCAAGACTTGGCTCAGAAAGTACGCGAAAGAGAACCGGTTGATCTTGAGACCGCGTACAAACATGCTGTCCGGTTGGAAGCATACGGTCGTCAGTCAACGTCTGGTGGTAACGTGGAGCAGAGACATGGTCGTGTGAAAGCTACCAAGTCCGATCGAACGACTCCGGTAGTCGGGGATCCACAAGATCAGCGAATGGTCGACCTGGAACGTCGACTTGAGAATCTGACCAAGGAACTCGGTCAGCTCAAACCGAAGTCAGAGTCGGGGTTTGTTGCGAATAAACCCTACGAGCGATGGAATCGTTCGGACCGGACAAACAATGGACCGTTCCAGAGGCAAGGATTTCAACCAGGTGGTTGGTGGACCGACAAACGCGAATGTTTCCTGTGCCACAAAAGAGGACATATCCGCAGGAATTGTCCGCAGCTGAGAACAGAAGCTGCTGAAGATCCAGTGAGCACTGAACCTTTCCCGGAACCGTCACAAAACCGACTGGTGAAAGGAAGCAGTATGGCGTACATCGTCACACGCTTGAATGGAGTAAGACGTCAATGTCTTCTTGACTCAGGCAGCGAGATGTCGCTGGTGCCGAAATGCTTCGTGCCAGGGAGTAAAGTGGTACCGTCAGAGCAACGACTGCTAGCCGCGAACGGGAGCGAGATCCGAGTGGAGGGTGAAGCCATGTTGACCATTCACATTGGCAGGAAATCCTTTCCGCTGCCTTGTCTGGTGACGGACCAAGTGACGGAAGTCATCTTGGGGCTGTCGTGGCTCGAAGCCAATCAGGCGAGCTGGAACTTCGCTGGTCATTGTGTTCGCCTGGGTGAACTGAACGTACCGCTGAAAACTACATCTGCAGAACTCAGGTGCAGGAAAATTATGATCCGACACGACACAGTAATACCGGCCAGATGTGAAATGGATGTACTGGTGTCGGTAGTGTATCCGCATCTGCGTGTCGATACCGAGAACTGGGTCACTACTCCCAAGGAACTGTCCAAGGGACTTGTAGTTGGGCGAACCCTGATTCCGGGGAAGGAGTCAGTGGTCTGGGTCAGGATGATGAACGTGGGAAACGAGGACACCACGGTGAGGCAAAGTACGGAATGCCTGTTGGAACGAGTGACAGTATTACAAGTCACTAAGAATCTGATGACACAGAAGTCAGAGTATGATCGACAGATTCCGTCAAGGATAGGAACGACACGTCAACCCACGGTACTGCCGGCGGAAAAAGATAACACCTGGAACGCTTCGGATAAAGACGCCAAGTATGCTGTGATGAGAGAGGTTGTACCCACGGTACGGCCGGCGGAAAAAGATAACACCGGGAACGCTTTGGACAAAGACATGTTGGTGGAGCGGAAGCAGCAGGCTGAGGACAAGATCTGGCCTGTGATGAGCGGTGACAGTTGGCTAAAGGAAGAGGAGGATGACAGTGACTCCTCACTCGTCCTCGACCTGGAAAGAGTGTGTCGGAGGTTTCCTGCTATAAGGGAACACCTCGGAGGTTTACCTACGTCCATGAGGGACAATACCGTCGAAAGTCCCAGTCGACGAAGTGGTAGTCAGTCTCCAATGGATGACTAGCCAAAGTCATCGCGTAATGGCGATGTGTTTCTGGATGGGGTCGAGAAAGATTTCTGTTTACATTTGCTGGTTTCCTTTTGTTGAACGCCACAGTGGTACTTGTGGGTTGCGAGACTTGAACTGGGTCTCGACACCGCTTTAATGTGGTGGGTTTTATATATTGTCAGTGGACTTTGTGCTTGATGTCCTTTTGATGTAGCCTTTTTCAGTTACGGGTTAAAGTGGTACCTGATCGTATTGAGAACGCGCCCTGCGTTTTTTTGTACTCGCGTGATGGCGATTGTTCCTTGATACTGGTCAAGTTCCTTTGAATTTTGTTTGATTTGCTGACCACTTCATTGTGGTGGGACTGTCCACGCAATTCGCGAATAACTCTTGTTGAGTAGAATCACTATCAGACGGTGATGGTGGGAACAACGGATATTCCCAGGACAGGGACCGAGTTGGTAACTTTTCTCTCCTTAAGGTCCCTCAGCTTCGGTTGAGTGGAGCTCGGGTAAGAGACAGAGTGCGTATGAGGTTGGTGGTCTTGCACGGTGACAGGATACCAGTAGAGTGGTGGTAGGAATTACTCGCACCTGGGAGGCTGACGTTGTAGGTAACGTTCGGGCGGGGTGTCGTAAGTCGGGTCTCCTCGAGGACGTTAGTCGCACCTGGACTAGCTATCGCTACCAGTTAGCGTATGGGCGGGGTTCCTCAAGTCGAAGTCCTGTTTCTGGTCAAATGACCGTGTGTCGGGGATGTACTCGCACCTGTTCGAGCTATCGCTACGAGTTAGCGTATGGGCGGGGTGGTAAGCCGAGGTTCCTGAGGACGCTAGTCGCACCTGTTCTAGCTATCACTACGAGTTAGTGATGGGCGGGGTTCCTTTAAGTCGAAGTCCTGGTTTAAAGACAGTGGGAGGACGCTATTCGCACCTGGACTAGCTATCGCTACAAGTTAGCGCATGGGCGGGGTTCTTCAAGTCGAAGTCCTGGTTGTAAATTGACTGTCTGGATCGCTCTATAACCGTGGTGGTTTCCGGTTCCTTGCACTCTAATCGAGCTCGGGTTGGAGATGTTCCTGTTACGTTTATGTTTCCCTGATCTTGCAGCCGATGTTTACATCGATGAACGGCACGTGAAGTATATGCTGGATAAAGGAAAGACTGTTCGTGAATCTGCGGCGGATTCTTGGATTTTTGCCGGAGTGCAAACTTCCGATTTTCGGTTATTACGATAATATGTCTGTTCTATTCTGTCGTTACTAGCACCAGCTAGTTGCGGAGGTTCGATTTGCTGTCGTAGGGTCGATCCTTGACTGCAAAGTCTACTCCGATGTGCCTATGTATTTGTGTTAGTTGTTATTTTCAGAGTTGGTTGGAAGCTGGCCAACGTACGACGCTGCTGGACGTCGGGTTCGTGACAACGAGATTCAGACAGAGAATCTTTGACACTGTGATGATGGTGGTTGAGTATGACTGGTGCGAATGAAATAATAAAGAGCATATCTGGTGTGTGAATGGGTTATGAGTGACACTCATTTTTGTGATCGGGAG
The DNA here is from genome assembly GCA_949752735.1 of Lumbricus terrestris. Classification (NCBI taxonomy): domain Eukaryota; kingdom Metazoa; phylum Annelida; class Clitellata; order Crassiclitellata; family Lumbricidae; genus Lumbricus; species Lumbricus terrestris. The sequence continues at coordinate 37,031,346 of OX457041.1, forward strand.
ACAGAGGGGGTAGTGCTGTCTCCCAAGAACCTAAGTAGGTAGGTTAGAGGACGGGCCCATAAAAATGGGAGGGTCCTGATAAATACTGTCCATGTTTCCTAACGATGCTCCGCATCAAAGAAAGGTGGGGAGAGTGTGGCGGACAGGCCACAAGACAAGTACACGTAAAATATAACTTGTTGGGTAAATAGCGGGAGTAACCCTGACTCTCGTTAGGTAGCCATTTGGCTTAGTAGAAAAGAAACTGAAACCGGTTTCGTTAAAATTTAGGTTTCGGTCATTGTATACGGAAGACCGATGTCCACGTTTAAGCCAAAGCATAGCGTGTTGCCGGTGGAATAAAGCCTGCCGCACGGTGCGTTGCTTATAACGTGGAGTAGTTGCCGACTACTCCATACGTACTGTGTTCGTGAATTCGTTCATAGTTAAATCGGTTGTGTTCTACTGTCTCGACAGGATTGGCTGTAGCCATTTGAACATGATTGGGCGATCCTGATATACGCAGTTGTGAGAGCTCAGGTGGACGATCTGTCGGGGTTCGTTACTCAGTCATCGATCTTTAGGGGTTCAATCTTCTGTTTCAGGGGTACGGTTACAAGGCCGGAGACGCCGCAGCTCCGTTGGTCTGCGGAAGTGTTACATTGTATAGGGTGAAATCCCCTGGTGAAGTATCCGGTTACTGTTTGGCTACACGTGTTGGTGATTCTGCAGGACTTGGGTTGGGCTCCTTCCTGCCAGGGAATCTACGTGTTGCATTCACGATCTTGCTGTCTTAGCGATCGTTGAGAGTCTTTTGAGCGTAACGCGAAGGTTACGGGTGGAGAGTGGTGACTCCACGGGGCGCATGAAGCCGACGCCTCGGTGATATACGCTCGAATTAGTAAAGCAGGGGCACCAAGTTTTTCGGGTAATATATATTGGTACGGTAGAGAGTTATCGCTCCCCTCGGGTAGAGGAGCAAGGGAAGCAGATTAAAGCTTGAGAGTAAAGACCAAGTTTTGAGATCAGGGTTTTTACCTGAGGTCCGTAACTGCTGAGTTAGGGCGAACGGCGCCAGTAGACTTACGACAATTAATAAGTCTCTTCGGAGACGGGATTACCCGTTACCTGTCCCCCCAAGACCGCCAGGTCTTTTATTTTTGTCCGTTTCTACGGGAAACAGACCAGCATCCACTACCCCGCTCTTCCGAGCGGCCGAGAAGACCAAGTCTCGGGGAAGGCCGGTTATCGCTGTCGATCGGTGGACGAGTGAGGCGAGCACTCGGGAAGCGCGCCGCGTACTTGGTACACGGCGGCGGCGCGTGTTCCAGTGACAGGCTACGTGTGTGGAGTTGGGAGTTTCGGCCGCTGCCGGTCTTGATCGCTCCCCGGGCTTCAGCTAGACTCGGCCCGGCGGTGTGAGCAGCGTGAGCCGTCTCTCCGTGAAATTCATTGGAATAAAAGATGGGCACAAGGTCGTGGCGCATCCTCGGCCTCGGGCCGTTGGAATGGGCATGGTTTCAGTCACTGTGGGCGACGGGACAGGGCATGCGCTCAGTAGTCCCCGTTGGTGGCGAGGGCTCAGTGGCCGCCAAGTGCAGCATGGTACGCAAGAGTCAAGACGAACAGGGCAAGAAGACAAGGACCGAAGGCGCGACGGGTGGCGCACGGCGAGGCCGCTCTGCCGGTGGGACAACGGACCCTGTGTTGGGAGTCGGCCATCCTCCATCTCAGGACGTCGCCTACTCGGCGACCGCGGCCTCGGCAGAGAGCGGGTCCGACGATACGGCGCTGCACACCCGGTCGCAGGCGTCGGTATCAGGGGCTTCTTCGACCGTCAGTGAAAGTGATAACGGCGCGCACGGCGAGGACAGCGACTCGGGAGATCCAGGCAATCCTGGTAAGAGCGCGGGTCTCTCGGGTCTTGGGCTGTCAGAGACTCTTGATGGTGCAGGGGCCACCGAGAAAGACCGACCCGGTCATACAGAGGCGCTTGCGGCCGAGGGCAAGAGAGAAGCGGCGCAGGCGTTGTCTGGTGAGGGTCGGACGCCACAATAGAACTCTTGTATTAGTTAACCAAACGGACATTACAAGGACGGAAGACAAATGTAAACGGGGCACCGAACCGAAAACGCGGACGATTGCAATCGACCGATACCGAAGCTGGTCTTTGCTGACACCAAGCAAAGACCAGAGAATAGTTTACCGAACCTGTACTGAATTTCCCTCGCGCCTTACTCGCGAGTTATCAACACTTTCACGGGCAACCAAGGTAAGACGAATACTGTCACACACAGTCTCAAACGATCGGACTTCAAATGGTAATGTTCACCTGACACGGGAAATGTTACCTAACGTGAGTCACACTTACTCCCGCTAGTTTCCCAGTAACTGTAATTGCGCGTCAGTCGGGCAAACTATCCTTCCCGACTGAACACGTATTTCACCGTTCTTACGCTGACAGAGTATAAGGAGCTGCACACTTATTTGACAAGCCTCTACCCGGCTGCTTACGGGCGGCCTTACGTTAACACTTTTCCGGTAACCAATAGTATATGTAACAAGCACAACTGAGGCGGCTGTCTTCCTCAGACGAACGGATCAACCACTGACAGGAACACCAGCAAACGTTATGTGACGCGACGTCAAACGTATACAACCACACCAAGTGTTGGCAATCAATCGGGGCGAGAGTCGCACAGGTCAACGCGAAAAACCTTCACTCAATGACGGAAGAAACCAAGGCGGCACCAGCGCCCGGCGATCGAAGAGCCCTCGGACCGATACAACGTCGATCGAGGCGGACAGTCGAAAGCCTTCAATGCAGTCACAATGCGGTCGGTATGACCAAGCGATCAACTCACAAGGATTCAAGTATTATCTCTGTCGTTTGAACCAAGTATAAACGTAAGTAACTGTATCAATTATATAATTAGCTTCCTGGCGCGACCGTGGCAGAGAGGGGGCTGAGTTCTACAGCTGCCGGGTCATCCGGGCAGGCCCATGAGGAAACACTGTAAGAAAAAGTATATATTCTCTGAGGGCGCTCCCCTCTACGCGTGTATTTATTATACCCGCAGACCAATAGAGCTGCGGCTTCTCCGATATTCACCGACTGAGTCTTATTCCCGCGGGTCGCCCTTCACCGAGGTGCCGCTTTCAGGGAATTCATGCTGCTGAAGTTGAACCAAGAGAAAACTGAAGTCAAGACACCCAACGAACTTGAACAACTGGAACAGACAATCTCACACAACAGTATTGTAGTATTCTCTTTCTGAAACCACGGATACAACGAAGCTCTCTGTATAAACGTAACGAATCAACCAACTTGGCGTGAACGTGGTAGGCGGGGCCCAGCCGCACTACCGGGTAAACGACACCAGCGTAATGTATAAAAATGAATGCCTTTGCAATATTTCGTAACTTTCACCAGAGGATTTCACCCTTTACACAAACGTTATCCCTCCCGCAGACCTACAGAGCTGCGGCGTCTCTGGCCTTCTCACGTACCCCTGAAACGGAAGATTAAACACGGAGCGATCGATGACAAGGAAGAGAACCCTGACAGATCACTACACCAGCTCTCACAACCGCATACACTCAGGATCGCCAAATCATGTTCGAATGGCCAATGCCAATCCTGTAGAGACAGTCGAACACAACCGATTTAACTATGCACGAATTCACGAACACAGTACGTATGGAGTAGTCGGCAACTACTCCACGTTATAAGCAACGCACCGTACGGCAGGCTTTATTCCACCGGAATAACGCTGTCTGCACGCTATGGTTTGGCTTAAACGTGGACATTTGTCTTCCGTATGAAAAATGGCAATATTACAGGTAATCGTTAATCTCATACGAGCTTTGTTATACGTCGTCCTAGACGTTTTCTGAGGTTCGTACGTCCTCTTATACCCCTCCAGGGCCAATATATATGTATGTACGCCTATCAGGAAGGTTATCCCGACCCGACATGGGGTACCTTCGGCCAAAAAGTTATCATGTACCAAAGTGATCCCAAACGACTTTTACGTGTTTTAAACGGTCTGTAAACACTCTCATGGGTCTATCAATATTGTTTTTATACGCTCACATTAACTAATATTATGTCTTGTGGCATGTCCGCCACAACAGCAACAACAATTTTAATGTAGATTTTACCTGCTATACAAAATTAATATCCAGTATCAATACTGATACCTTGAAACACTGCATGTACAGATATTCATGCTCCACCTCGATAAACTGTTTGCATGCTGCTTCGACAACTGGCATGAATGCCCACTATTCACTGTTTAGCATACAACCTAAATGCTAGAGGCACTCATAATTATGCCATCTGGAATCTTGATTATTGCCATAGACTTTACCTGACATTGGCATATCGTGGCAAGAAAAGCTACTCAGTTCTAAGCAGTGGTTCCGTTAAGGTCTAAATTCTTGGAGTCATGGACGCATCACATCAAAAAAGTTGGAGTCCACGCCAAATGGATGAGAGTCATGGACTCCACAGTGTGGAGTCCACACCCTTCCATTTTTGGAGTCCCATCAGTGGCGGCGCCAGGATTTCAGTTGGGGGGCTGAGCCCTCGCGGAGGAAATTTTCCATTTTCATCTGCCGAAATTTCTAACGACCTTTTTTTAGTCATCCGGCCGAAATCTCATGGAAATTTTCAATGAAAATATTTAAGTTTTACATGTCAGAAAACGGATGGCCTTTTTTAAGGGTGGCTTGGCCTCTGAGTTGCCTTTTATAGGGGGGTTCCAGAGGTAGTCTAAATTATTACGAAATATCAGCCTATAGGCCTCAGAGGTCAAATAGGCTATAGGCCCTATAGCCTAAGTTAACGTTCAGTAGAAGTTTTAGTTTTTAAATTTTGAGAACAAAGTAACAGCCATTTAGAGGCAAAAGCTGTTGTTAGAGCATAATCAGATTGCTTCATATTGAATTAATATTGACTGGGAGAGCGCCTCTGAGAGGACTTCTTGAAGAGGCGGTATATATATATATATATATATATGGGCTTAACTTCTTGAAATGAATGAATGAATGTAGAGCCTGAGAGAGAGTTAAAATGCGATTGTCGTTATCATGGACATCGATTTCAAAACAAAGAGGGAAATTTTTTGGACACTAGCCTATAACCAGTACCAATCTTCCCGACAATAATTTAGAACTTTTCAAAGAAAATATTTGAGCATTTCCTTTTTTTTAAATTTTCCTCATTTTAAGGTCTATACGACGACGGTCATTAGGTTACTTTTTAAGCCAGGATCGAACGCTCATGGGAACGATATAGGCTATATAATTATAGCCCATTATACATGTAGGATATATGTAGGCTACGTCACTCACTAACAAAGAAATGAAATATTCATAAATAGGTCATTGCATAAATTATTCACCACCAGTCAGTGTATGTGTTCTTTTTAGTTCAATGAATACGCAAATACGCAATGCATAAACTGAGACAGTGACACAAATATGGACCCCACGGAATTTTTTATTGGAGTCCCATGGACGCATCGTTAATTTATTTGTGCGTCCATCCACAACTTCGGTGCGTCCATGGACGCACCGCCTTTATTTTTGTGCGTCCGGTGTCAAAATTTGTGCGTCCCGGACGCACGGACGCACACTAACGGAATCACTGGTTCTAAGAGCCACTAAAAGACTCAGGAGATATTTGTAATGTGACTTCTGATTTGCCTCACCCATTAATTTCCAATGGGCTTATCAACCATGTGCGTCCGGTGTCAAAATTTGGGCGTCCCGGACGCACGGACGCACACTAACGGAATCACTGGTTCTAAGAGCCACTAAAAGACTCAGGAGATATTTGTAATGTGACTTCTGATTTGCCTCACCCATTAATTTCCAATGGGCTTATCAACCATTTTTATGGCCCATAATCGTAATCTCCAAACTTCTAAAGTCAAATGTAGGACACCAGTCCATTCATGAGTACCTTGACAAGTCAGTGGGGTTGTCCCTAGGAAGTCCAATTGCACTGGTTGTCATTTAACAGTTTCATGCAAGATGAACTCTGACTGACAATAATTATTATGCAGCTATTAGAGATAATCTAAGCAACCAAATCTAGGGTGCAAACAACGCATTAACAAAACAAGGGTTTCAAGTGGTTCAGTCTGCGTTATAACCACAGAAATGCTTAACAGCTTATCACTTACAGCTTCCTCTTAAAAACTATAATAAAAAAAATTCTATCATCCAAACCATTTCACAAAGTCCACATCCTCGTATTGAAAAATTTCTGCCGCAATCTTCCTTTTGGTTTCTTAAATAATTTATACCTATGCCGCACGCAAGTTGTCTTGTTTGGTCCTAATTCAGAGAAAGTTTCCCAGTGATAATCTTTTAGGTTTAAATTATGTCACCTCTGCTCTTCATTCACTAAAATTGTGTTAGTACATTCAGCTGTTCCATATTTCTTCACAATTCTTGTAACCAGTGTTATTTCTATTAACTGAAACTGTAACTGAAATAGGAAATAACTGGAGAACGTTTGTCAGTTAGCCGTAAGTGAAACTGAAAAATATTGAATAACTGTTGCAGAAGTGCTGTAATAGAAACTAAAAAAACCTGTATAACTAAATAATCATGAAGCATTAACTTTAAAGTGAAACATGAGAGTTTCGAGAACTTGAAGAGTTTTATGGTACCCTACCCGCAAGATATAGAAACTGTTGAGAGGCAAAGCCCTAGAATTTACAATTACAGGGTGGCGTTCCTCAGAAGATTGTCAATTGAAATGAAGCGAATTGTCTTGTCATAGCCTACAAACATTCAACCAGCGCTGGCATTACATCTTGGACAAGGCCGTTAATACCATAAGTGCTTTAGGTGCAGTGCACCAAATGCCCCTGAGTTTTGAGACTAGCCTTATTGCCACTTGCTAAATGTCAGACACAAAATTAATCTCAGACTCACTTGAAATTGATGTAAGATTAGAAGGTATAAGAAAGATGGCTCTTAAAGACAATCAAGGTCACTCATTTAGTAAAATCTTCTTATGCGAATTTGTAGGTCAGTGCACCTATTTTCTTACATGTACATTGATGAGATTAATTGACCAGGTTGTAGTCAGTAGAGTACGAGTGCATTAGAATTGGCTTCAGGTAGTAAGCATAGTTCAGAGTACGAATTCACTTTATATCTCATAGGTTAATCATTACTGATAGGCAAAATGTGTGTCAATAGGAGTGCAAGCTCATTTCACATCACGTAACTATTGAAGATGTGTCTAGTTATATTTGTGGAGTCAAAATCCATTAAAAAAAATATTTTTTTCAGTCTTTGTATATTGGCCTAGCACTTTGTCCAGTAGAATGCCCGATGTTGCCACCTTGTTTAAGCAGATATTCGTAGTTGACTTTGCAATCGTGTGGCACTGTGGCATACATCCATAAGCTAGTTGCCCTCTGCCCTCAGATGACTTTTTATGAGACAATAAGTCTAGAATATGCTCGCTCTACAGAAAAGGATGTGACTGGTAAGGCAAGTGTAGCCTAACAGTTTATGACAACAAAAATTGTTGCCGTCGACAGAAATAATTGTTTTGGTATATTTAAGCTAATTTTCGCCCCTTTTATAACAAACGCTGTTGGCTATATAGGCCCTCATCAGCCTGTAGTCCCGTCGTTAAGGAATACACTTGTTAAAAAGTTTGTCCAAAAAGTGTCCCGATTTTTCATGGCGAGAAAATGGTCACCATAGACAAGCTACTGTTGAAAACATTTTGCCAATCAATATTTTGTTATAACTTTGTTTATTGTTATCAAACCCAGGGTGAGGATTGCCAGGGGTTGGGGGTTTCTTTTTTCATATCATAACTTGTTGACATCAATAATATTGAAGCATGTCTCAAGCCCTTGTTTACCAGCTGTTTATCTAATATATATTTCTGAATGTTTGTCCCCTCTGTGTGTACGTATGTCTGTCCCGAGAAAGGCTCTGAAACCACACGCTTTTGAATGACTACACATTTAGTAAAATCTTCTTATGCGAATTTGTAGGTCAGTGCACCTATTTTCTTCACTTTAAGGCACGAAGCCCATATATATATATATATATATATATATATATATATATATATATATATATAGCGACTATAGAGATCTGAGGAAAAGTCATGTGCTCCCTAAGACTCGGGGCGGAGCCTCTGAAACCAACGCATTTTAGCCGTTAACATCAATAATATTGAAGCATGTCTCAACGGGTCTAGGACTTTACTCCCCGGCCCATTACCCCTGCCATTACCCCCGCTATTACCCCCGCCCATTACCCCCGTTGGACATTACCCCCAGCCATTACCCCCCGTCTCCTTACATTTAGGTCCAGTGTATGTAGGCATGTACATGCATGTATGTATGTATGTATGTATGTATGTATGTATGTATGTATGTATGTATGTATGTATGTATGTATGTATGTATGTATGTATGTATGTATATGTATGTATGTATGTATGTATGTATATGTATGTAAGCATCAAGTAATTATGTATGTCAGCATGTATGTATGTAAGTATGTATGTAAGTTATGTATGTCACTATGTATGTATTGTAAATTTGTATGTAGGCCCTAAGTATGTATGCATGCATGTATGTTCTATGTACATACACACATACTACATACATACATACATGCATGCATACACTGGACCTAAATACATAAGAGACGGGGGTAATGGCAGGGGTAATGTCCTACGGGGGTAATGGGCGGGGTTAATGGGAGGCTGTAATGGCAGGGATAATGGGCCGGGGGTAAAGTCCGGATACCGTTGTCAACGGCTAAAATGCGTTGGTTTCAGGGGCTTCGCCCCAGACTCTTGGGGAGCACACGATATTCCCTCAGACCCCTAGTCGCAATGGGCTTCGTGCCTTCAGCACACGCAGCTTCGTGCCCTCGGCACTTGACCAGGAAATTTTCTGGATGCGCCCTTGCAGACCGCAACTGGTTACATATCTATAGTCAGAGCTGTACTGGTAAATTTTGAGGTGAGTAGGCCTACACGCCGGACGCTTTTTTTTAGTCATCACCTGTTTCTATTACCCATTACGCGTCCGCGACAGTCCAAAAACCACTAGGCCTATGCTAGGCCTATTAGACGAGGCTTGGAATTCTAAAAAGGCTCTAGAAATCACTGTTAGAAGCAAATCATGCAACATTTTTCTAACTGGTGTTTCTACACTAATTTGACCCTCCTGAAAACGAAAATCGCTAAAAATCCTGCTTGCTAACCGCGATTTTCGTTTCCAGGAGGGTCAAATTAGTCTAAAAGCACCGGTTAGCAAATTGTTACATGATTTGCTTCTAACAGTGTAATTTTCAGATTCCAGGCCTGGTCCATATAGCCTACTCCCCGCGATTTTCGACTATCTTCTGCTGGTAATTTCATTTCTCACGCATCTTTTCCCATTGAATTCTTTGTGAGGTGAGTAGGCCTATATGCTGTATATAGGCTACTCGTTTTTGGAGGTGAGTACACGATGCCGTTTTCCCCTGCCTACACACTATACCGCGTAGGCTATATCCTGATTACCCTCGTGTATCGCCCTGCATCCTACATGGGTATAGTGCACACTGCACAGTTATAATATATGCGCAGTAGGCCTACGAACTCGTTATGCAATTCAAACAATTCACAAGAACGCAATCAAAGGAGGTATAAATTTATCTGCAGTCATGCCAGGCACTTAAGCTTTATGTACTTTATGAAGGAATGCCTAACCCAGGGAAAATCTAGTTTGTGGGGAAGCATGGAAAGTTGGAAACGTAGCATCGTAGGCCTATTGCAAATGCTAATCTGGAACATCGTGATTTCGTACAGTACCGGTAGGCTAAACGGATAATAGCATACGTTAAATGAACTTAAATCAGATTGATAATGTGGGAAATATGTTTTGGAACTATTTGGAATAGGCCTGAGCGACTTGTGATCATTGTGTCGTTAGTATAAGGAAATCAGAGATTAATAACTGAAACTGAAACAAGAAGTCATAACAGAAACGGAAATCTGAATGCAGTCAACTGTAGGCTACTGACTAATAAAAAAAGTAAGGTAACTAACCTGAACTAGGCTAGCCTAACTGAAAAACCATCACTGAAATACTGCTTGTGACCCAAAATAAGTTTTTGTCGCGAATCTTCTTAATTTCTCTAGTCGTCTGGCATAACGGACAACTGGAACAACCGAAATAACGAAAATCGGCTGCATGAAAAACACAAACACCTATGAAAAGTTCGACATGGTAAAATTCTTGACTACAGATATCGATGACCAACCTGATAGCGACCTGAAAGTAGCTGGCTTCTTGTAGGCGTGCATACCGGCTGTACGTAGTAATTATTGAGTATAACCCCTGTATTTGCAAGTCTATCAAGGTTTGGCGTCTTTATCGAAGAACCACGAAAACCGACGTCTGCAAAGCCATAGTCGTCAGCTAAGATCAGAACTACATTAGGTCGTTGAGCGGTTGCAATGTGACAGCATGCTATGATCAATGCAAGAGACAGAAAACCATAAAGCGAGCCTGCGTTGTCGTTAACTCGCTGCATTGTCTCGTGTGCTTTTATGCTAGGTCAAAAACAACTATCTAACATTGTGTTGAGCTCAAATTCGCGTCCTCACACATGTCCTGCTTGTGTTTCATCACAGCTAGTTTAATTGTTATTTATACTGTGGTTTCATCCACGACTACATATTTGAATAGATCTTTAAAGAGAATATTCAACGCCACCATGCGAGATAAACTGCATCATAATAGTTATTATATATTAAGTTAATCATCGATATTTTATATTATACCAGAGTATAAATAACAAACAGTGGGCTACGTCGACTCCTAGCCTCTGCTACAGTCAAGAATGTGTGACCAATTTTAGAGTAGTCCGCCATTTTGTAGAGAGGATTTTACGACGTCACAATACATATGTTGCCTAGCAACATTGTAAAGACGACCATTTCACCGAATTAGCTTAAGTGTGAAGTAGCTCTGTGAAGATGACGCTGACCAGAAAAACTAGTCAACAGGCAGGAAAGCAAGTCGAGGTACTGTTTCTTATTTATAGGCCTACTGTAGGCCTAATTATACGTCTACGATGAAGTTAACGTAGGGATTACAATTAAGGACCTATAATAGTCCCGTATCCTATCAAAAGGGCGACTTCGTAAGGGCGACCATCAGAAGAGCGATCACAAAAGGGCGCCGATTTTAAGGGCGACTGTTCGAAAAAGCGCCGATCAAAAGGGCGACCGCACAAATGGGCGACCATCAAAAGGGCGACGTACTTGCTGATCTCACCCTATCCTATCTAAATTCATAATAATTGGGATCATGAATGTATTGTGATTTTTGATGAAGCTTAAAGAAACTTTTTAATGTTTTCAAAGGAAGTATTATTTTATAGTCATTCGAAATAAAGACAAGTACAACGTCGATTAGTACTTTGAAATATTCTAATAAGCCCTATTATGTAATATGTTCAATAAAACTAACGCTACTGAATGACACGCCTGTTTGCATATTTCTTTTGTAGGCCGACCGTCCTCCATTCAGAGCATACTACGAACGTTCATTGTTCGTCCTTTTGATGGTCGTCCATTTGTGCGGTCGCCCTTTTGATCAGCGCTTTTTCGAACAGTCGCCTTTAAAAGCGGGGCCCTTATGAGGTCGCTCTTCTGATGGTCGCCCTTTTGATAGTGACCCTAATAGTCCTCTAGAACAGCGTTTCCCAAAGTGGGTTCCGCGGAACCCAAGGGTTCCACGGGACGATCACAGGGGTTCCGCGAAAAGATGTAGATAATATAAATTTTAGTGAAATGCACTGAAAGTTTCAAACTACTGTCAATCGTCTTTTGTGTTTTGTCCTCGCTCACTCATGAGCGGCAATCAGAATTTTCATTGCCATTAGAAATCCAGTTACAATTTATAGACATCGATTACTGCTGAGACATAGGCCAACGTGGGTTAGAGCTGTAACTCTGAACAAAGACAGCCATCTTTGTCATCGTTATCTCGACAAAGCTCATCTGAGCACGATTAGACCTAATATAAGCCTAAACGCAACAGTTAAAAAGTACTGCCAAGTCGGATAATTATCGTAGGCCTACAGCAGTTGCAACAAATAATTTTATTGGTTGGTGTAAAAATTTACTAAAATCCAGTAATTGTCTAGTAAGCTTAGGTTCTAGGCCGCTCATGTTGATTCAAATGATACAGCTGACAATAAGAATTCAGCTTTCAAGTGTCAAGCCAATTTTTTTTAAATGCATAAGAAGAAAAGGGCAGTTTGTTTTCTTAACTTCATGTGTGCTACACTCAGTATTGTGATCCACGGGTCGTGGTTTTCAAAACGGTTCAACATAAGTTTTCATAATATAAGAGCATGGGCGGAGTTCATCAGGGCTAGGGGGGGGCTTAGGCCCCCCAAGAAGACCCAAATTAATTTTTTTACCGTGTAAATGGTATCTTTTCCCGGGTTTAGCCCCCCCAAGAAGGTTTTAGTCCCTCCAAGATCGGAAACCAAACTCCGCCCATGTATAAGAGAAATAAACTTTCTACAATAGTGTTTTGGTAGACCTACATGTACGTAGCCTATTATTAGTAAGCTTCTTAGGCGCTATGCATGCTTCAGTGCGTCAGTTGGGATTGTGGTTCCGCAAGAAAATATTAGGACACAAAGGGTTCCGTGGCCCAAAAAGTTTGGGAAACGCTGCTCTAGAAACACTAAGATCATTTGGGATAGCCTGGGCTATAGGGTCTACTGGACTAGCTTAATTAGGCCTATTCATGCGCGCTTTGTGAAAAATGAATCAAATGCGCAACTTTATTTTTAAAATGTCACTTAAATGTACGAACTAATGTGCTATAGGCTATAATTTTCTAGACACTTAAATTTTAATCTTCTTTTAAATCACATTAATGGTGTCATTTTATTTTAACCACATCAATGGCGTCATGCACATACAAACCCAACGACCTCTTCTACATAAGTAGACCTAGGCCTAGGCCTACTCCATATAGTTTAAGCTACCTGGTACCAAAGACTATTTTAAAGCTTAGGCTGAATATAGCTAGTAACAACATAAAGTTGTTTTTGTCTAGAAATACTGAAAATTAAGGCTATAGGGCCTACATAAATATAACGAGCGAATGAGCGATCAGGAACGTATGCCAGACGAGTAGGCCTATTTCTAGTTTAGCAGCATGTCGCCATACACGCGACCCATTGACCAGTGTTTAATCTAGTCACTTGGTCTGGAGGGGATCCCGGTTTC
>OX457041.1:37044830-37062330 GCA_949752735.1 Lumbricus terrestris
CTCTATAGGAAGTTAAGGTCACGTCCACTAAGACAATACTATCCACTCAACAAGGTTACACTGTCACACTAAAGGATTGCTGCTCCACTATTCATTTTGGTTTTAAAAATAATAATTTAAACCTATGCTTCATGCAAGTTGCCTTGCATGTTACAAATTCAGAGGTCTCCCACAGATAATCTTTTAGGTTTAAGTTATGTCACCTCTGTTCTTCCTTCTCCTTCCGCCTATTTTCTTATCTTCCGAGCGTCCCTTCTAACTTAACCGCACCTCCGCTTGCACTCTCCTCTGCATTTCCCATTCACGACTGCAAACCGAACTTTTCAAACTGTAGGCCTATCCTATCCCGATTCTAATCAAGTTCCCTCGACCACGCCACGATCACCATCATCACCGACTTACACCATATCGCCATGCTGTCTCACAACCGAGAACGATAAGCTGGCCGCAAAGGAATCTTGTTACCGACGTCTACTGTCCATAGGCCTATACCATTGTCGCCGCCTTAGTGGCACTCGTTTCATAGCCAGAAGAAGAAACTTGCGTGATTTGCTGTAAAAAACCACTGATCGGCACTTACAGACATAGGCGCAACCACCCTATGGGACCCACGGGACGCGTCCCCCCCCAACTTTTGAGTGGTCCCATTGACTTTATCATTATGGTCCCCCCAACTTTTGGGACGTGATTCATTTGGTCCCCCCAACTTTTAGGACGTGATTGCACCTATATGCTTACAGAGATGAACCTCGATTCAATTGCTAAAAGCTTGGTTGACAAATTTCAATCTACCGTTTCAGGTTTCTATATCCATTCTCTGTCCGATTTCAGAACTGGCACCTCAGAGTCCAGATCTCAGTCTTGTAGATGCACACATTGCACAGCTAGTCTGCAACTGAATCTGCTTACATCCCAGTTGAATAAACTTCGCTCGGAGGTGGAATACAAGAAGCTGGTGGCCAACGTAAATGCTTTGTAATCGTTGCCTGCAGTTTCAATAATTATTGTTCGATGCATGCTCAGATGATATTGAAACTGTATCACGTCCAATGCGTAGACGCTGTCTGCCAAATGATTCGAATGAGTCGGTCGCTATATTATGCATATTGCCATATTATGCCCATGTGGTCTACAAGCCTACAAGGGAACGCAATAATCCAACTTTTCAATTTCGCGAGAAGGCCAAGCTAGATCTAGTGCTAGACCTACTTTTAAATTCTTGACTTATTTTAAGAATAACTGTGATGTCGTATCAGCAACGTAGCCTCTGGTGCTCTTTTGGCTCTTCAATCTGGAGAAGTGATGGTAGAACTTCGAAAGTTTTGTGTCTCCCAGCAGCAAGATGCAGGAACTGTTGAAATGCAACTAGAATTTACAGTTACAGGGTTAACTTCGCCACAGGTTGAACTCTGCCAGTCCCAAGCCTAGATAAAGGAGGAGGGCGTCGCTAATGGTCTTTGTTACCACACAGTGACGTCAGACTACAAATACCACCACCAGTTACAGGGTTGTGTTCAACTGAGGATTGTCAATTGAAATTCAGCGAATTGTTTTATCCTAGAGTATACAAACATTCAACCAGGGCTGCGTGACATCTTGGACATGACCGTTAATACCATAGGTGCATTCGGTGCGGTGAACTGAATGCCCCTGAGTCTTGAGACGAGCCTTGAGCTATTGCCACTTGCAAAATGTCGGATGCAAATTAATCTCAGACTCACTTGAAATTGATGTAAGATTGGCAGATATAAGAAAGATGACTCTTAAAGACAATCAATGTCATTCAGAGTTCAGTCTGTTATAGATTAGGATGAGATTAATTGATTTTAGGTTGTAGTCAGTACAGTACGAATGCACCAAAATTGACCAGACTGTCCTTGCTCAGAGTACGAATTCACTTTATATCTTATAGGTCAATCATTACTGATAAGCAAAACTGTGTCATAAAATTAATCAGGGCAGTTTTTAGCACGGGTGCATTCGGTGCGGTGCACCGAAAGCCTCTGAGTCCTTGTAATTATCTTGCAGACATAATTATATCAGTAATAGTTGCAAGATGTGAATGATCTTGTGCTCTGATTGACCCCAATTTGAAATCAGTTATTGTGGACTATACGTCTCGGTCTTCCGGGACATGTCCCGGTTTTTGTGTGGTGTGTCTAGTTGTCCCGAAGACTTGGGGGGAGGGGGGGAATGGTCAATGTTGTCCCGGTTTTTGACAAGAAAGAAAGATATTGTCACCTTGGAAACGTCAATTCATTGTAATGACAGATCAAATTATCGTTCGTAACCCAAAGAGTAGTTGTAGCGAAAGTGCAGGTGTCAATTTATATAGAATAGGTCTATTGAAGGTTGTACTGTAGTATAGTGTAAACATTGTACATAATATAATGCTGCTTCAACTGCTGCGGTCCGCTTATAATTAGAGTTATAAAAATTAAGTCTGCTGCTCTGGCCTGTCGATGCTGTCTAACTCTAACGGTCTATAGCTCTGGCAGTTTCCAGCTGGCCTACTCTAACAGTCTACTTTAGAATGTAAAGACTGCTTAAGTAAGAAAAAATAAGATATTGGGGAAACAATGCTGACTCAGAAGTCAATTGTGCAATTCTGTTGCAATATTTTTGCGTGGCTTATGATCAGCACATTAAGCAATACCAGCACAAAGCTTGCACCTACTCTTGTGAGCTACTTCAGTCAATTGGAAAATTGTAAGACAAAAGTAGTAGAACTATATATCTTCTGTTATGCCTCATTGGACATTCGCTTGATTAATTTTCGCCTTCTTGATTGCGCCATTTGGATTTCGCTTATCTGATTTTCGCTCGCTTTAAAGTAACTCTTTGAGTTATGTCCCCGCAGGCCAATAGACCTTATAGTCATACAGTTAAGGAAATACAATAAGTATTTATTGTTAGTCTTCCAAAAATAGTGTTGGAGATATTGTTGGCGAATAAATGGTCGTCCAAATTTATAACCACCTCAACCTATTTTTATGATTGACAGTGGTGATACTTGATAATACTGTGCTATTTAGCTATTTAGGAGTTGTCTTAAAATTTAGTATAATGTAGTTATTCAGCCTGTGCAAGACGAATGGGTGACCCTACTAGAAAGTACATGTTCCTTTTACGGTTTTCTATTTTCCTTGTTTTTCAACCTGTGAACGGTATGATTGTATAATTATTTATTTATTTCAGAAATTTATATATCGCCTCTTCAAGGTAGGCCACTCAGAAGCGCTCCCAACCCAGCCACGGCTAAATAAAACAGTTTTTAGGTTCTTAAGAAACAGAGTGGAGTGACTCCTAGGAATTAAGCGCAGTGTAACAGGGAGACCTTTCCAAGTTGTAGGATCTGCAACAGAGAATGAACGACGCTGTCGGATAGCAGTCCGATAGCGGGGAACCAGAAGCTCAGCTTGTTTCGCCGATCGAAGGATGGATCGACGCTGAACTCCCAAGGTGGAACAACAGAGTTCTCGAAGGTACGGTGGAGCTATAGTCCTTCAATGCACCGCCTAACCAATGCACATATCCTGTATGCAATCCGCTGTGGAGAAGGGATCCAGTATAAGATATCCCGCATATTATCGTATCTTATCTGACCATTTATAAAGCGCTTCTCGCTGCAAGAGCCTTTCAGAAGCGCTCCCAGTGCGTTGAACCCCAAGAAAAAAGGCAGGTTTTAGACGAGAGAAAGACGAGGATACACTACCAGAAAGGATGACATATCAAACTGATGGGGGGGGGGAAGCCGATTCCATAGGGAGGGACCAATGCAGGCAAATGATCAGGATTGAGCCATGGCGGTCCTGACTCGAGGGATGAGACATGACCATATTTTGGGATATGGCCAACAAGTCGCGCCGCAGAGCGTAGGACCCGTTCCAGACAGACAATCCGGTCAGCCGGTAGTCCATGATAGAGGTGCTGCAGTAGTCAAGGCGGGAAACTACGAAAGAGTGAACAAGAGTAGAGGCAGAACTAAAAAACAGAGAGCGGGTGACCACCTTAAGCTGACGCAACTGGTATAATGTATATTCAAAAAGTTCTTCTTGTGGAAAACAATAACATTTTGTGTCTATGATATTTGAATTTGCTATGTTGCTAGTCAGTGACTATGTAAAACAACTTCTTTAAGTTTTCATGACTTTATTGTTTATGAGCAGCTGGTAAAAAAGGCCTTCAATTGATAGTCGCTAGGGGCTTGATGCCTTCAGAACTCGCAGCTTCGTTCCCTCGGCACTTGCAATATGAGCACCTGAGGAAATTTTCTGACACTTTGAATTTCCTATGTTGCTGGTAAGCGACTATGTAAAACAACTTCTTGAAGTTTTCATGACTTTATTGTTTATGAGCAGCTGGTAAAAAGGCCTTCAATTGATAGTCGCTATGGGCTTGATGCCTTCAGAACTCGCAATATGAGCACCCGAGGACATTTTCTAGTTGCAACCCTGTTACCCTGCAGACCGCAACTGGTTACATTGTACAGTTGCGCAGTATGAACACATTATGCAATTCAAACAATTCACAAGAACGCAAATCACAGAAGAAACTATAGTTTCTTCTGTGATTTATTATAATAAATAACTAACACATAGCCATAACTGAAACGGAAATCGGAATGTAGTCAACGGCAGGCCAAATAACAGAAAAATAGGCATTAGCTAACCAGCTGAAGCTAAATGAAACAACATCACTGAAATAATACTCTTTGTGACCCAAAATAAGTTTTGTCGTTATTATTTTCACTTTCGCTAGTGACCCTGCACCACGGACAACTGGAACAACCAAAATAACGAATATCGGCTCCACTCAAACACCTGTAAAAATTCTACATAGTAAACTATAAGCTACAGATGTCGATGACCAACCTGATAACGACCGGCAAGTAAATTGCTTCTTGTGGGCGTGCATACCGGCTGTACGTAGTAATTCTCCAGCGTAACCCCTGTCGTGGCAAGTCTATCAAGGTTTGGCGTCTTTATCGAAGAACCATGATAACCGGTGTCTGCAAAGCCATAGTCATCAGCTAAGATAAAAACTACATTAGGTTGTTGAGCCGTTGCAAAGTGACAGCATGCTATGATCAATGCAAGAGACAAAAACCCATAAAGTGAGCCTGCGTTGTCGCTAACTCGATGCATGGTCTCGTGTGCTTCAATGTAAGGTCAAAAATAACTGTCTAAAATTGTGTTAAGTTGAAGTTCGCGTCCTCCAACATGTCCTGCTTGCGTTTCATGACAGTTTGTTAGGCCTATTTATACAGTGGTTTTCATCCACGATTACATATTCTAATAGATCTCTAAAGAGACTATTCAACGCCACCATGCGAGAAACTGCATCATATTCAGTTTATGTAAGACACTGGACTAACTTATTCATACGTCCTATGTGAAAACAATCAAAATGCGCAACTTTAATTTAAAATTTCACCATAAGTTCTATGTCGCCATCTATATATGCTGTCAATTGTGCTAATGTAAATCTATAGCGTTAATTCTGCCTGTTGTTTTTGGAATTAAACGAATATAGGTCTACATATTTAATTGTGCCAGAAAGACGGGAAGCGCCAGCGACGACACCCTGCGTATTCCCAGTCCACCCATACTAATGGGGAGGGCAGATTGCATCCATTGAATCTCCGTCAGGTTGATATTCAAGATGTCTTCAAGCCCTTGCGTAGACTTTGGTCGTAAAGGTCCAGAGTTGGGTGGTCAGCGCACGGAGGACATCTGAAGCAGTGAATCAGTCTTGGAGCACCCAAGGAGCTTCTGAGGATCAGCAGTGCATCCTGGCGTGCTATTAATAAGCCTAACCTGCGCAGAGCGCTCTGTTAAGCTCTTCCACTCTCGCGTTTTATTATTATTATTATTATTATTATTATTATTATTATTATTATTATTATTATTATTATTATTATTATTATTATTATTATTTTTATTATTATTATTATTATTATTTTTATTATTATTATTATTATTATTATTATTATTATTATTATTATTATTATTATTAAAAACCATCATCTATTTCCGTATAGAACTGTACAACACTAATTGGGTGAGCGTGATGAACAGTGAACGCCTGACAAACACGGTCATAATGTGCTAATATTTAGCACATCATAATGTGCTATTATTATTATTATTATTATTATTATTATTATTATTATTATTATTGTTATTATTATTATTATTGCTGTTGTTATTATTATTATTGTTATTATTATTGTTATTATTATAATTATTATTATTATGATGATGATTATTATTATTATTATTATTATTATTATTATTATTATTATTATTATTATTATTATTATTATTATTATTATTATAACACAATAATTTATTATAAGACCAATCAAGCTTAAAACCAGACTAAAAACAGAAAAGTGTTCAAGCATAAAGTGCGCTGTTCTCGTCCCCGGTGAGCGGTGCAAAAGTACCTCTAAAAGCTATAACTCCGCCACTGGTTGCACTCTGCCAGTGCCAGTCCCAAGCCTGGATAAAGGAGGAGGGCGTCGCTAATGGTCATTGATACCACACAGTGTACGCTAAACAGCAACAGAAGAAGAAGAAGCATTGAAACGTTGTATGCAAATAGAAATCCTCTGGAAGAGATAGACAACTTCCCTTTGAACGCCGGAAACAGCGACACAATGGCGGCCCAAGTCCAATAAAAATTCGCAACCCGCGCGATTGATGTGGTCCATCGATTCAATTGCTGTCACGAGTTGCCCTTGTAAATATCTTTAGGCCGTTATTGTATGCTTATATAATTGTATCTATGTTGTGCTATGGCGTAGGCCTATATAATTATTATATGCTTAAAGGAACATTGTGACAATATAATAATATATACTTAGTGCCACATAGCTATATATATATATATATATTAATATATCGATGGTCGTCGATGGTCGTTGGGTCCAAGAAGGTGTGCCGGGGGTAAAGGTCATCTGTCTGGAGGCGGATAGGCTATATAGGCAAGAGTACAGACTGTCTGGAGGTCACTCGTCGGAAGTCAATCGTCGTCAATCGTCGGAAGTCAACCGTCAGAGTCCAGTGGTCGGAAGGCGAATACGGAGCACAACGGTGCTACCAGGCGGGTTTACGGGGCACAACGGTGCTACCAGGCGGGTTTACGGGGCACAACCGTGCTACCAGGAGAATACGAAGCACAACGGTGCTACGGTGCTATCAGACGAGGACGGAGTCATCTTCTCCGCCACGTCTACGACAGGAGGTGGGCGGTGTCCGAGAGCGGAAACTTCTCCGCCACTTCTACGACAGGAGGTGGGCGGTGCCGGAAGGCACTCCTCTACAAGACGCGGTCAGCGGTCGTGACTGGAACGCCAGCAGGACTGCAACTCTGGACGCTGGGTTCTTCTTCCATCCTGGAACGAGGAAACGGACGAAGTCGACTTCAGAACGGAGCAACCGAACCAGACCAGTGAGCCGACAGAAGCCCTTCGCTGTGAAACCGGTTGGACTTCTTCACACCTACAGAAACTGTCGCCATGCGAACGGTAACGTGAGTCATCGACCAGTTGTTGGGTGGGGTCTGGGGGAGGGCACGACCATCGATTAGGGCGCTATAGATTTAGTCTATCGACGATATTATTTTGCTCTATATGTATTATGTCTTTCAGTTTAATTTCAGTTGTCTTTTTACCTTAATAATTTCTAAACGAGTTCTGTGCTTTGTTCTATAGTCTAGTACTTCGATATTAGTCTTAAACACCCTGGTCCGTAATAGGCTAGGGCCTAACTCACCATTAAAGATAACTCATGACAATGTGGTGGCAGCGTAGGTGGGATGGTTGAGTTTGTTTAGGCTAGTGTCGGGGTATTAGTATAACATAGCTTTCATTATCTCGATAGAATTAGACGGGGATTTAGGCACTGATAGACGATTTAGCTAAACGCATTGAAGCATTGCTAAAGATTGTTTATGCTAGGATAGGGTAGGTGTTGTACGCTGCATAAAATAGGCCAGAGGGATTGTTTAAAGACATACTTCTTTTAGCGTCGCCTATAGTGGGGTCTAAGATAATTATCTAGACTGAATAGACTAGCATTTGTCGCTGAGGGGATATTCTGTTTCAGTTTAGCCCAGTCTGCTAATTATTTCTCGACATGGAGCAATTGATAGCACTTGCCGAAAGGAGTGGCTTGAAAGGGCCTGAGCTTCTTCAGTTTGTAGAAAAGCACACAGCTGATGAGGAAGCGCGACAGAAACGGATTCTTGAGCGAGAAGAGAGAGCAGCTGACAGAGAACTGCGCAAGTTTGAGATGGAGCGACAGGCTAAAGCAGCAGCAGAGCAAAACGCACTCAAGAAGTTGGATATGGAGCAACAGGCTAAAGCCGTAGCCGAAGAAAACGCACTCAAAAAGTTTGAGATGGAGCGACATAAGTTTGATTTGGAAAGACAGGCAAAAGCCGAAGCCTTCGATTTGGAAAGACGAGCCAAAGCCGAAGCCATAGAGTTGGAAAGACAATCAAAAGCCGAAGCCGATGAATGCGCCATGAGAAAATTAGAATTAGAAAGAAAGATGAAAGCAGAGGCGCACGAGCAGGCATTGGAAATGCAAAAGGAGCAGCATGAGCAATCCATGGCTTTGGAAAAAGCTAAGCTCGAAGGGAAAGCTGTACGGCAGGATAGCATCAGAAGCGTGAGTGAAAACGCAGCATCGGAAGAGGATGGTGAAGAGGATGAGGAAGAGGAGCGGACCTCGGATTGGACAGTCAATGCGAGGAAAGGACCAAAGCTGCCTCCATTTGAGGATGGCAAAGATAATATGGACGCTTATCTGAGAAGATTTGAGAAATATGCGTCTATTCGAAAATGGAGAAGGCAAGAATGGGCAGTTTATTTAGCCGCACTTTTGAAGGGACGCGCTTTAGATGTCTTTGCGCGTATGCCGCCTGAACAATACGACGATTATGACGCATTGAAAGATGCTCTTCTGAAAAGATATCAAATGACGGAGGAAGGCTTTCACAAACGGTTTAATACTAGTAGACCGGAAACAGGTGAATCGCCTCAACAGTTCATCACTAGGTTAGAAAGCTACATGATGAGATGGATTGAGCTCGCCAAAGTCACTCAAGACTTTGAAGGACTGAAGAGTTTGCTGGTAAAGGAGCAGTATCTTTCGGTTGTGAGCAAAGAATTGTCGCTTTTCTTGAGAGAAAGAGCGCCAAAAGATCTTCAGGAACTAGCTAAATTAGCGGAGACCTACACGGAGGCACACGACGGAAGGCTAAAGCAGCCATACCAGTCGAACTTCGCAGAAAAAGAAATAAGAACAGAGAGAAAATTTCTCAAGCCAGACTTCACTAAGGAAAATGAGAGGACTGGACGGAAAGACCAAAGTCGTAATGGGGCTACTGATAGGCTTTGTTTTTTCTGCAATCGGCCAGGACATTCCTATAATTCTTGCCGATTTAGAATGAATAGGCCTACTTCACAGAAAGCAGCAGGAATGCAGACTTCCTGGAAGCCTAGAAATGCACAGAAACAAAAAGCTGAAAACAGGGATAAACCAACATCTTCTGCAGTTGATAAGAAAACGCATAGAACGACAGCAACCTCTACTGATCCAGAAAGGACGCTGGTCAAGGAAGGATGTGATGAAAACGCTGGTCAGGCGTTGAAAAATCTTTCGGGTGGTGAAGATGTCGAACTAAGATGTGGTTGTAAAGCGCACGTCATAGCTGAAGCAAGTAGACCGGGAAAATACGGAACTGATATGAAAACGACGATAGGTTATGTAGGTGATCAGCAGGTCGAAGTGCTTCGAGACACCGGATGTTCGTCAGTTGTTGTAGCCAGGAAGCTGGTGAAAAAGAATCAGATGACTGGGAAGCATGAATTGTGCATTCTGATTGACAAAACTATGAGGAAAGTGCCAACCGCTATCATTGAAGTCAGAACGGACTACTTCACAGGGAAAGTGAAAGCGCTCTGCATGAAGGAAACACTATACGACCTCGTAATTGGAAATATATCTGGAGCGGAACTACGGCCCAGATCCTTTGACAAGAGCACTGAAGTGCATGAACAAGACTTGTTAATTGACGCAGGGAAAGATGAGATGAGTGCCGAAGAGCAGTTAAATGTGACGTCAGCCGTGGAGACTCGAAATATGAAAGAGAAAGCGAAAGCATTGCCAAAGCAGTTAAGAGTCCCAGAATTTCGGAATGAAGTCACATTGGAAACGCTGAAGAAGGAGCAGGCTGAAGACAATTCGTTGAAGAAATGCTGGGAGTATTCAGCACAGAAAGAAACACCTGTCAAGAACGATGTTGATCGCGTCGTACGCTTTGATGTGGAACGAGGGTTGCTGTACCGCAAGTTTCGATCACCACATCATAACTTCGGCGATGAAGTGAAGCAGCTGGTAATTCCATCCAAGTTGAGAACCAGAGTAATGGAAATAGCCCATAGCTCAATTCTTGGAGGACACTTGGGCATTCACAAAACTCAAGAGAGAATTCTATCGCAATTCTTTTGGCCAGGATGCTACAGTGATATTGGAAGGTACTGTCGATCCTGCGACATTTGTCAAAGAACCTTGCCGAAGGGGCGAGTTCAGAAAGTGCCGTTGATTAAAATGCCGATAATCGACACGGTCTTTAAGAGATGCGTGGTCGACCTGATTGGACCACTTCCATGCTCGGAGCGAGGACACCGATACATCTTAACATTGGTGGATTGTGCAAGCCGCTATCCTGAGTGTATCGCGCTTAAGCAAATTGACACATGTTCTGTTGCAGAAGCATTGCTTAGCATCTTTTCAAGGATGGGTGCTCCATTGGAGTTGCTGAGTGATAATGGATCACAGTTCACAGGAGCAATGATGAAGGAAGTAGGTCGACTTCTGTCAATAAAGCAACTATTCAGCACTCCATATCACAGTCAGAACTGTGGATTGGTTGAACGATATAACGGAGTCATTAAACAAATGCTTCGGAAGATGTGTGCAGAGAAAGTGAAAGATTGGGATCGATACTTAGATCCGTTGATGTTCGCATATCGTGAGGTCAGTAATGAAAGTACGGGATTCAGTCCATTTGAGATGATTTACGGAAGGCATGTGCGAGGGTCCATGGCTATCTTGAAAGAACTGTGGACTAAAGACATTGCTGAACCAGAGGCGAAAACGACTTATGAGTATGTTGTCGATCTGAGGAATCGTCTTCAAGAGACTTGTCATTTGGCTCAAGAAAATCTGCAAAGAGCCGCTGATAAGTATAAGCGAAATTTTGACAAGCATGCGAAGCCTCGAAAGTTTGATCCAGGTGATAAAGTACTGCTACTGTTGCCTACAGAAAGCAACAAACTGCAGATGCAATGGAAAGGTCCATTTCAAGTACTGAAACGGTTTGGAGAAGCTGATTATGTAATCCAGTTTCCTCACCGAACAAAGACGTTCCATGCGAACATGCTGAAACGCTATTATGAGCGTCAAACAGAGAGCGAGATTAGATCGAGCGAGGAAGCCGTGAATGACGAGACGCAAGCTGTAGGAGCAGCTGTTGTCGTGGAAGAATTGTCTGATGCAGAGATGAGGATGACAGGGGAAGGAAATCTGCCACTCTTTAACAATCTGCAAAGAGAAACTTACAAAGATGTGGAGATAGGCCATGCACTGTCAGCAGACCAGAAGAAGGAGGTTGAAAATCTCTTGGAAGAATTCCAAGACATCTTCAGTGATGTGCCAGGACGAACCAACCTAGTCCGACATCGGATACAGCTAACGTCGAATGTTCCAGTGCGGAAGAGACCATATCCTGTGCCTTCTGCAATGAGGCAAGAGGTGGACAATGAAATAGATGACATGATCAGGTTAGGAATAATTGAGCCTTCAAAAGCAGCATACGTCTCTACTATGTTGCTAGTGAGTAAGTGGGATAGATCATCATCCTTTAATCTATCTTCGAGGAGCTAATATAGTGAATGGGAGATTAATGCGCTGGGCTTTAATTTTGCAGCCTTATTGTTTTACTATACGCTCCATAAAAGGGTCTGAAAATGTGGGAGCCGATTTCTTAAGCCGCCATCTGTAGGTCTTGATAGGAACTAGGATAAGTAAACCTAGATATTGACAGGGCAATCGTTTTTAATTTAGTTGTAAAGAAAAGCTAAGTTAGTTTTCTCTTAAGTGTGGGGCCATTGTCACGAGTTGCCCTTGTAAATATCTTTAGGCCGTTATTGTATGCTTATATAATTGTATCTATGTTGTGCTATGGCGTAGGCCTATATAATTATTATATGCTTAAAGGAACATTGTGACAATATAATAATATATACTTAGTGCCACATAGCTATATATATATATATATATATATATATATATATATTAATATATCGATGGTCGTCGATGGTCGTTGGGTCCAAGAAGGTGTGCCGGGGGTAAAGGTCATCTGTCTGGAGGCGGATAGGCTATATAGGCAAGAGTACAGACTGTCTGGAGGTCACTCGTCGGAAGTCAATCGTCGTCAATCGTCGGAAGTCAACCGTCAGAGTCCAGTGGTCGGAAGGCGAATACGGAGCACAACGGTGCTACCAGGCGGGTTTACGGGGCACAACGGTGCTACCAGGCGGGTTTACGGGGCACAACCGTGCTACCAGGAGAATACGAAGCACAACGGTGCTACGGTGCTATCAGACGAGGACGGAGTCATCTTCTCCGCCACGTCTACGACAGGAGGTGGGCGGTGTCCGAGAGCGGAAACTTCTCCGCCACTTCTACGACAGGAGGTGGGCGGTGCCGGAAGGCACTCCTCTACAAGACGCGGTCAGCGGTCGTGACTGGAACGCCAGCAGGACTGCAACTCTGGACGCTGGGTTCTTCTTCCATCCTGGAACGAGGAAACGGACGAAGTCGACTTCAGAACGGAGCAACCGAACCAGACCAGTGAGCCGACAGAAGCCCTTCGCTGTGAAACCGGTTGGACTTCTTCACACCTACAGAAACTGTCGCCATGCGAACGGTAACGTGAGTCATCGACCAGTTGTTGGGTGGGGTCTGGGGGAGGGCACGACCATCGATTAGGGCGCTATAGATTTAGTCTATCGACGATATTATTTTGCTCTATATGTATTATGTCTTTCAGTTTAATTTCAGTTGTCTTTTTACCTTAATAATTTCTAAACGAGTTCTGTGCTTTGTTCTATAGTCTAGTACTTCGATATTAGTCTTAAACACCCTGGTCCGTAATAGGCTAGGGCCTAACTCACCATTAAAGATAACTCATGACAATTGCAATGGGCACAAACTCGTGGGAGACAGGAAGCGTCGAGTACTTGCTGCACTTTCGATCCGCCGCATGTTCAGCAGCACCTCCGGATACCGTTGATGACAGATGTCGAAGTCCCAGGCAATATATTTACCTCTGGCCCATGGGACGAGAGTCTGGCCTTTTGCCGTCCGTTCTAATCAGGCCTGGAGGCTCTTTAGAACTGGTGATGTCAGCCTTCGCGAGCGCCCTCCACACAAAGTCGTTGACCGCAAAGTATCGGGCTGTTCTTCCAGATGATCGTCTGCAGACCAACCCGTGGTGTCCTCTTGATTCGGTGGCATCTCCACACTGACACTGGTGCGGTGTACATAGATCCAAACCCAGACGCAGTCCAACGGCCACCCGGATTGCCTCGTTGCTTAGATCCAAGCCACAGGTGGTCACAGGAATAGTTGATAGCCAGTCCCCCGCATGTAATTGTTTCTAAGGAAAAGTTTCCTACACTAGAAGTGTAATAGGTCTACAATACGTGACAGAAGGAACGAACGACTAGATTCTTAAATTGCTATTTACATCTATAAGCCCTATGCTTATGTTCCATCCAGTTGATTTTCTTCATTGTTCCCTCCGGTCTTCTTATGATTAGGCCTATATTGCTTGCTCTCATAGTCCATGTCTCAAATACAAACAACACCACGTGCACTCCATGTCAATGTTTTATCATCCGTTTCTCTGGATTCCTGTTTTCTCTTTTCTTTTCAGTTTATCGTTTATTCTTAAATTTAAATTTATAAGCTCCTTCTTCCTATTTTCAGGTCTAATAAAATATAGCATCATATTTCTTTCGCAGATTCCAATAATATTATCGTGGCAAACCGCTCTTTTGAGCGTCATGATCTTCATGCACCAATTATCCAGGTCTAGGAATTATCGGAGAACAGTAGGCCTACACAGTGAAGAGATCGAGACAAAGGAAGTGGGTATACGACACAGGTCTGAGGGCCGACTCACTGCGAATAATGGTCATGAAGGAAAAATGAAGGGAAGCGAACAAGAGGAGGACCACGACAGGTTATGGATAATATAGCAAATGGATAGACCTATGGAAAGTTTGAGGAAGAGCCTAAGAGGCATCGGACATTTCAGCCAGCCTCAGAGGCAGAAAACAAGAGAAGAAGATGATATGCTAGCCTATTATAGGTTCAGGAAATTAAGAGTTATACAATAACATGTCTTCTAACGTTATTTCTCTTATTATTATTTTTAAGGAAGCCAGTCAAAATGATTGACCCGCATGGCCTAATTTAAGATGGCCCATCGCTGTTGATACTTCCCAAAAAGGACCGGATTGAAGCATGTTCAACATGTTTGGCCGAACAGGGCCCCGCACTTTAGGGGGCCCCACACATGGGGAAAAATTTCCGATAATTTTTAGAATTTTATCAAATTTCAACCAAACGACAAAAAGTCATCAAAATTTTTGGCCGAAGATCCGCAAAAATTTCCTGAAAAGGGCCCCACATTTCTTAATTTGGCTCTGTTCCCTAAAATAAAGTTGCAGTAACAATAAGTTCCTGCGACTTCAACCAATTCATAAGCTGGAGCTAATAAATCGGATGTGTGGGAGAACTTCGTCAAATTTCGTCGACGAGAACTTCGTATAAATTTTGTTATTGTTGCATTGTTCTTGCTAAGAAATTTCATCATTTCCGAAAATGCGGGCTCCTAAACCTGCGGGTTCGGGTGCTGCAGCACCCTTAGTACCTACCTTAAGGCGGGCCTGCCTGCAGTCCACTCCATGAATCAGAACACTCTTTCTTCATCTTTCACACGACCTTGAAATTCCGTGTTCTGATCTTCTCAGCAGACAAGGGGTTTCATTGTTTGTATATGCACTTGTTATAGCGCCCCTTCAAGCTCTCCCTACTCAGAGGCGCTCCCAAATGCAGAGCGGACACTGCATCGGAGTTTCACGCCGAAGCGCTGAGCAATTGTAAGTGAAGGACTTGCCCAAGATCCTTACGCGGCGAGGTGGATTCGAACCTCGAACCTTCCGGCTCCAAGGCAACGACGCCACCACTACACCACCGCGCCCCACAATTACGATACTAGAATGCTTTACAGTTTGCACTCATTGACATTTGTTTCACATTTCGTTTCGTTTTACGTTTCATGTATAATAGGCTTACTCAGCTGTATTAATACTTCTATGTGTTATATTGTATTATTTTGTCGATGTCCCATTGTGCGTTCGCAAATCACCGACACCACTGGTTGGACAGTTAGGTTATTCCTCAGGGTATGCGCGGACGCTTCGTCAACGGACGATTTGTCATGGAATTAGAAACAATGATCTTCAAGCAATGATCTTCAAGCAGTCCCTCGTGACTACTCTTCTGAAAAAGGTAAATCTTGACAAGGAAAACCTTTCAAATTACCGACCCAACTCCAACCTTTCTTTCCTATCTAAATTAACTGAACGAATTGTCCTCTCCCGGCTAAACGATTACCTCTCCTCCAACTCACTCCTCAACCCCACCAATCTGTCTTCACTAAACATCACTCCACAGAAACTCTACTTGTCTCTCTGTATAATAAACTGGTTTCTGCCGTCAGGTGAATAAGCTGTTGATCCGCGCTTGGCTTTCGAATATAGCGTTTTATAAATTTGGAGATTAGGCCTACGATTACAACATTGATTTAAGCCTATCCTCATGGAATCGGAGAAAATGCGACCTGTATTATTGGAGGCTGCCTCTGCCTGTTATGTCTGTTCTGTTAGTAGATAAGTTTTAATGTATTCTGCAATCTGAGCTCCTGGCTTGGCTTTCGAATATAGCGTTTTATAAATTTGGAGATTAGGCCTACGATTACAACATTGATTTAAGCCTATCCTCATGGAATCGGAGAAAATGCGACCTGTATTATTGGAGGCTGCCTCTGCCTGTTATGTCTGTTCTGTTAGTAGATAAGTTTTAATGTATTCTGCAATCTGAGTTCCTGTAAATTGTTTCAACTGCATAATTGTGCACTATAACCGGTTGCGGTATGGCAATCGGATTGTTGTATAAACGAAAATTATTATTATCATCATTATTGTTATTATTATCATCATTATTACCTGCATGCGTGAAGCATGGGCGCCCCGCGCCCGTACACATGGGGGGGGGGGAAGAGCTGGCACTTGTCTCCTTGGAAAATTGACGCCTATTTTTTAACTACAACTTTTGCGTTTTCAACAAATATCTTCGCATTAGATAATTAATTACCGTATTGTACAACTACTAATGATGCGCAAAGTGAAACTAGGAAATCTACATTTAGAAGCCTACGTAAAATAAACATGTTTTTAATTTTCTGCCTACCATTAGCCTAAATCTGTAACCATGAGCATTGATGACCATTGACCATTGGATTGCGCTTCTCCTTTTGCTTGTCTGCACGTATTTGGTCAATTTTCAAAGCAAATAATATTTATGGCAACAGTAACATAATAGAGCAATAATACCTGATTCAAAATCTCCTAATACAATACAATGTAATGTAGCCTACAACTGAATATGGAAACTGAAAACTGCAGTGTCTATCAAATAAGTAAAGCATCCAGAAACAAAGAACCAATTAATTTACATTAATTTTCTGGTGTCAATTGTAAAGCGAAATTTTCTAAACAAGCTACAAAAAGTGTTCGTATCAAATTAAAAATTTAATAGTCACGTGACATACAAGAATAACGTAAACATCAATTCACCGTGAAAAAGTGTGAGTCCAATTATTCACAACATGCACTCCAGAACCATTGTCAATAACCTTGGAATTCAGTTACAGCACTGTAGTACACGGATGATAATTAGTCTTAAATTGCCTATTCCCCTAGATTTTACCAGATTTCTATGGGTATGTCATATCTTCACTAAAAATAAATCATCTGGCTTGAACGGTGCTGTGTATCAGCTGCACTGACTGGCTGACATGTCATGTCGCCATCGTCGCATCGCGACGGTTGGCTGCATGAATGGACCTTTAATGCCCAGAGTCTTCTGTCCCTTGTCGCGCTCATTAAGTCATAACCTAGGCCTACAAGTCCTTTCCAGTTCAGGACGTTGTCGATCTTAATTATTAATTAATATCAGGATATCTTACTGCATATGATTGTGAACATCAGATTGACATTTCTGCGTAACTTTGTATGCATACAATATTTTGTTGTCAAAAATATATATAAAATGTAATTCTTGCATAA